>OX381707.1:4780416-5041310 GCA_947462335.1 Harmothoe impar | reverse complement strand
AAGACGTATGCTTCCCGTACAGGTGTGTAGACTTTTTCTTGTGTAGGCGCCGAAATTCTTTGCAACCCTCTCTAACCTACAGTACCACGGAGGCCTTTTTCGTTAAAATCAAAAAAAGGCCTGTGTACTTTTTCTTACACCCCACCCCACCATGCACTTCAGTCCCCCCCCCCTCCAGGCAGGTTGAAATTGAGCGCGGCCGCCGCCTTTGAGCTATAGTTACGCGCTGGCTTTTCAGCTAAAAAGGGGTGTAATTTTTTAAGCCCCCCCTTCCCTCAAGAGGGGTCCACATTTTGTTGGTCCCCCCCCCCTTTTAGGGGTCCAAACTTTTTTGGCCCCCCCCTCAAATCCACCAACCCCCCTGTTGTTAAGAAATGACCACTCCTTAATATAACCCGTGTAAAGACTGCCTCGTGTGGGGATGTCCCGGGGGGACCACTCCCTATCTTTTCTATAGTCACTATGTGCGAACATCACCCCAAATTAGCTACTCTTATCAAGGGGCGAAATTGTCAAATATCACACCCTTTTCAAGGCAAAGTTAGCGAAAAAACACACCCTAATCACAAGTAAATGGACCCTTATCATGGGTGACCCTGAAAAAGATACGCAAATCAAGGGTGACTCAAAAATATCATAGCAAAATTATGTTTAATAAACCTTCAAAGTATGATTATGGTCTGAAAATACACCCCTTTCTCCCAAAATTTGCTTAAAATGGAACCCTTATCACGGGCCCTCGCGGGTCCGTGCCTAGGACCGAAAAAAGGACCCTTTCCCTTGGAATCGTGTTCACACATAGTATCCAGTGCTGAGGGAGTGGCCCCCCGGGGGGGATGTAAACACAGGGGTTATAAACTACACTGTAATTTGATGAGCTATAAATCATGAATTATATAACGCAGTGGTTTACAACATGTAGCCATCTGTACGCCACATAATGCCATCAAATATTTAGTTGTACAGATGTAGATACGTCCCCCGTGTATCCATGTCCAATTGTACACTGGTAGCAGATGGGGATGGATTACACTTTAACTGTTTGCACTATAAGGATAACACGCCACATGCAGTGGCGTAGGGAAAGGGGCGCTAAGACCGCCCCGTCCCCAATCACAGATGACGAGAGCCTGGATATGTATGCCCCCCTAAAAACACACACACACACAAAACATGTCAATACCATACAATACAATACACATAATTCCCAAACCTAGTGGTTAGGCAAAGGGGTATGGGTCCCTTATCGGAATTTAATGGGGCTAACACATCAATTTTCCATACAGTTCCAATATGAGTAAAACGGATTTACCTGCATGTCCATCAGGTTTCCACCCACCTGTAATTTGCTAAACTATCCCAGCTAACAAAAAAAACGTCAAAATAACGTTTTGAACTTTACATAACATTATGCCATACTAAAGAGCCTTAGAAAAACGTTGACATATTTATACGTTATATAACGTTATAAAATGGTGTATAATAATGTGCCCTTTTTCCACATGATACATGAATGCAGCCCTGGTGAGTTACTCGCCAAGGCTTCATAAATGCATCATGCCGACCCGACTGTGTTGATATACCCCTTTAGAGGCCGGGTCAATCTACCATACTTTCATAGAACCCTAGATGCCTGTTTGAGACCACTGTGCTTATTAGGTACAATGTGTACATGTATATGGCAAACATGGTGTCATGTATACATGTATGCGGTGTCAGGTCTCTGTTATAGTAATAGTTAGATGGCAGTCACCTGGAGGCTCATTCAGAATAACTGACTCGGTCGTAGGGAACTGGTGACGTGACCAAACCTGTTTCACGACCACTAGTAAAAAGTGTTTCAGAACATGTGATAGTCAAAAAAGATAATAGTTCATATCTGACATAGTTTGTCAATGAAAATATATTTGTGACACATATAATAACATGCATATACGTATGTGTATATAGCTATATATGTTTAGTTTCTGAAATGGCCCCAAAATTCACTTGACGACCATATCAGATCCATACATTTGCCATGGTCGTCAGCACCTAAAACCACACTATGGGCACGTTTTGACGAAACTCCAACTATGACGACTGACGAGTCTGTTCTGAATGCCCCTCCTGGTCTGGTGCAGCTAGGTGTGGAGAGATCGGGTTCCACTACACGAGTTATGACCACGGATCGCGACCTTTGTATGATGTAAGCCTTCTATTACAAGCTTTGGTATCCCGACGAGACTATAGTGGCTTAGGAAAAATGGGGGGGGGGGGGGAGGCTGGGGTCCCCTCCCCCAATACAAGTTTGCTTTCTACGCCTCTCGAATACTGTGGGAGCTATTTTTTCTGCTAAAAGTTTCATTTGCTCCCGCCTCCCGAGGGGTCCAAATCGTTTTTTCATCTTAATCGCCAGCACTTTTCCAAAAGAAGAGAGGAGAATGCACGGCATTACCCTGTGGGCACAAAACTCAGTTGAATGTTGAATCAATGTTGCATCAACATTGAATCAACATTGTCAACTAGTTTTCAATGTTGATTCAATGTTCTGTGTCCACTGGGTACGCCTAGATATTCTCACCGAGGGTCTACTTGAAGGTATTTTAGGTTTTATAGAACTGCTCTGGTCAAATATCACGTGGCATGTGAGTGTTGAGGATGTTAAGTGACCTATATGCTGAATGAGGTGCTATTATACCCGGTGCCGTGGTGTGCCGATACCCCCACACTGAAAACTCATAAGTTGAAGAAGTTAGTCAGTACTGGCTATCCAAGGTTCGTCACAGGGCATTTCATCCTTCATTTGCCAAATGACGAACTTATGTTCAAAATGATTAAGGCAAAACTAATACTTTAGTCAAAATGACTGACTCTATTAAATGTGCATAGAAAAAGAAAAGATTATAGTGGGTTAACCAGTTTGACTAACCTGACAGCATTGACTAACAGAGATTGGTCGTATAGGGAGCCAGAAAATGAATGAGGGACCCTTAGTCATATTCTGGCCGCCTATATGCCCAACCTATGTTAGTCAATGATGTCAGGTTAATCAAACTGACTAATCCACCTAGTCTTTTCTTTTTAAAGTGTGTCAAGGTTAGTCATTTTGACTAAGGTGTTCGTCTTGCCTTAGTCATTTTTGAATATAAGCTCGTCATTTTGACCGATATGCCTTTGATGGACCAGGGAGAGCCACTACTGACTACCCTCTTAAACCTACATATTATCTGTGCAGTACCTGATTTTGCCACAGGCACGGCACTGGTTTTAGTGTTATATCAGGGGGGGGGGATACTCAGGTCTGGGGTGGGTGTAACCATCTCCAAACGACCCACAGAAGCAGTAGTAATGGAGACTCTCTGCACACTCAAAAATAGCAGGCGGTATCCCTAAAGGAGGGATTGGAGTAATTGGGTCTCAATAAGGTGTGAATGATAAAATATATGGGGAGAACTATTTTCATGGTGGTGTCCCACGGGGGGGGGGGCTCACTTTATGACCGTAATCGCCAACTGTCAAACCGCCCAGCTAAAAAACAGGAGCCGGCAAACCAACACTCCAGCGAAATGCAGGGGACTGCCCCCTGATTCCTCATAGATAATCCACCGCCCCTGCCATTTCAGGGACCCTTGTAATACTACCTTTATATCCGAATGCAAATACTACAGTAGACATGGATAATATTTGTTCTCTAGACATTTTATCATTTACACCTTCTGAGACCCAGTCACTGACCCCTCCTCTAGAGTTACAGTCCCCAAATTCTGAGGGTGCCTAGAGTCACTGCCCCTTATTCTAAAACCCACCACTACCGCTTCCATGGATCACATGGTGTTGGGTACCCATCTGAGATCTGGGTACCCCCCCCCCCCCCGCTGATGTTAGTGTTAGGGCGGGTACCCTGACATGCGTGTTGGTATTTTGCGGTGTGTGTTAACCCTGTAAGGGCAGCAGACTGTTTTAATGCCCAATGCCTTATTGTCGCCATAATGCATGAATGCAGCCCTGGTGAGTAACTCACCAGGGCTGCATTGTGGCCAATCCTTTGGGGTTGATACACTTCTAATGGGTTACAATGCGAGTAACTCGCCAGTGCTGCATTCATGTATCATGACAACACATGTACACGAGCCTTTTAGGTATCAAGTTGTCCCTTAACACTTTTGAGGACGGTTGTTGCCAAAAGATGCCATTTGTCGTCATGATGCACCAATGCAGCCCCGGCGAGTAACTCTCATCATGCTGACCCTTCAGGAGTGTCTCAACCCAGGTTGTCATGATGCTTGAATGCAGTACTGGCGAGTTACTCGCCAGGGCTGCATTCATCAATCATGGCGACCCTACGGGCATGATGCATTAATGCATTATGCCGCCCTTAAAGGGTTCAGGGCTAATGTCAGGGTGTGTCAGCATGTGTGTGTGTGGGGGGGGGGGGAGTGGAGATCGGTTCCAGTCCAATGGTCAAAGACAGGCAATCCTGTGCGTGCCACGACTACATTACACTCAACCCACAACCAGAGGCCCCACCCTACCTAGACTAACGGACGGGGCATTATACACCATCAGGGGGTGGGGGAGTTTAGGCCAACATGCAGACATTTTAAACCACCTCCCCTCTTCTAGAGGCCAATATATTTTAGATCTCAACTCTTTGGACTTAAGTAACGCGCCATTTTTTTAGCTAAAATGAGGGGCGGAATTTAGCCCCCTGCCCCATTAAAGGATTCAGAATCCTTTGCTCCGCTTGAAATCCATCACCAACCCCCTTGTGGCAAATAAAAAATGACCTCTCCCTAAAACCGTGTAGACCTCTCAGAGACCACTCCAGTGGCTCTTTAGCTTGTGACAATAATTTGTGCCTAAGCACAGACCACCTAACGTGCTACTTTGGTTTACCCTTTAAGGACCGCATAGTGCTCTAATGCATCATTCCCTTAAACGTCATGGTGCATGAATGCAGCCCTGTCAAGTAAGGGCTAGATACAGGAATAGGGCTGCATGTATGCATCATCCCTAACCCTGCAGGGTTGATACTCTCCCGCTCTCCCGAAGGGTCGGTATTATGGACCAAAGCAATTCCAGCGAGTTACTCGCTGAGCAGGGAGTTACGAGCCGGCATAACGACAACAAACATTGCCCTGAGGCATGATGTGGGGCTTAGAGAGTTAGCCATTTAAGGGTCGTATAGTGCCTTAATGTATCATACCTCTGGTCATCATGATGCATGAATACTGCCCTGGTGAGTTACTCGCCAGTGCTGCATCTGAGCATCTTGCCTACCCTACGGGATTGATATACTCCCAATTAAAGGGTCGGCATTATGTACGAATGCAGCACTGGCAAGTTACTTGCATGTGCGGCATTGGAGCATCATGACGACAAATGTTGCCTTTTAGCGACATGTCATCCTTAAATGGTTAATCAAAGAGACCACCTAATGTTGCCATGGCTACGTGCATGACGTGCATGACGCGACGTGACGTTTTTAACGTCATCAGCCAATCATCCCCCATGCGGACCCCGCGTCTCATGTCACGTGTTCATTGTGGCCTATTTCTGCCGGAGTGGAGGAGCCGGGTATAGGGTTAACTCTGCATCATGATGCATGAGGGTATCAGGGCCGTCATGATGCATGAGGGTATCAGGGCCGTCATGATGCATGAGGGTATCAGGGCTGTCATGATGCATGAGGGTATCAGGGCCGTCATGATGCATGAGGGTATCAGGGCCGTCATGATGCATGAGGGTATCAGGGCTGTCATGATGCATGAGGGTATCAGGGCCGTCATGATGCATGAGGGTATCAGCGGCATTGGCCGTCATGATGCATGAATGCAGCACTGGTGAGTAACTCATGACACCGACCCTATGGGAGTGTATCAACCCAGAAGGGTCAGCGTAAGACGCTGGGGACTTCTTACCACCACTGTAATAATATATCATGATGACAAAATGCCATGGCACATTGGAGTACTAGGGTAGACTGACCTAAAGATAACCACGTACCATGAGATAACCCCCTCGATTTTGTAGTCATTCATTTATGATAAGCTTTGTTTTTGTGTATCACAGTACACTTTAAGTGATATTCTTTCCAGAAAAGTACAAATAAGTACAATACCATACACGAATAACTACATAATTAAGGTGGACATCTCATGGTACATGGTTATCTTTAGGTCAGTCTACCCTATGCCGTCGTTAAAGGGCAGTAAAAGCTGAGGTTTGGTGAGAATGTTTCATGTGGGTACCACTCCTCACCTCCACCATACCTCGTTATACAGCAGGGTAGATGCACTTTCAGCTCTACCACTCAGAATATGGTGGTATAACCATGCTTACCAGGCGGATACAACTTCTTCCAAAATTCTCTAAATCTCTGTCGTGTAATTTTAACTCTTTAAGGACGGCATGATGCCCCAATACTATATCAATCTTCATGATGCACCAAAGCAGTGGCAGAGAGCAACTCACTGATACTACTGAGTCATGACGATGATGGAGTAGCACATTAACTGAAAGTGCTCAATAAGCTATGCGATATACGATGTGTCCAGGTGTATTGCAAGGTCATATTTACTAGCTATCGGCGGTGGTGGCCAACAATGAATCATGCCTTGATTTGTACAGGTCCAATGCCAACAGTTTTGTTATACAACCTACCAGTATCCCAGCAATAAACGTAGAAATCCCCTGGATTCTCAAGTGTCTTTACAATCCCCAGCGCTCAACTTTCCTTGGGATAAATAAAAGTTGAAACATATCTGGTCAAAAACTTGACTGCAACCGGTTAGGAATAATCTCGAAAATTTAGTTCAGGGGTTTTCAGAGCTAAGTTGAATGGGAGAGTTTGGGAGTCTGGGTGTTTTGATTTGATTCATAATCCCTACAATTATGAACGTGGCAGATAATGCAACATTTCTCTAATCAAAATTAGCTAAATGGTTTAGCATTATTAGATGGTGCTGTTAATCTGTTAGTCAATAGATAATGAGTTAATGATTATGAAGTTTGGTCCTACCACTTACCACTCCAGACTAAACGTGTCTGTCTCTAAGTTACTCGGGTCTATTTTTGGAGGTAATTTACATAAACCTTTTAAGGCTCACATAATGCCATGTTAAATTGATATGATGCGCCAATTCTTTACTGGCAACTACCAGTGGGCACAGAACATTGAGTCAACATTGACAAATGGTTGCCAATGTTGATTTAACGTTGATTCAATGTTGGTTCAATGTTGATTCAATGTTGGTTCAATGTTGAATTGATTTTATGCACACTGGATAACATACCGGTACTGAATTGGTGCACCATACTGACCCCTGAGTCAAACCTTGAGTGCTTTAGCACATCCGGACTTTTTGTGAAATAGATAAATCTGGACAATGACTGTACATATAGTCTACAATATTCTACCCTCAGACACATCCCTTTGGTGGTCTGTCTTTGGCTAGTAAATGAAAAAGCTCCCATGTAACAAAGCTTTCTGTGCCAAATAGAAATGTCAAACAACAATAAGATTGAGTGTATCAACACCGTAGGATCGGCATGGTACGTGAAAGTAGTAATGGTAAGGTATTTGCCACTACGCCAACCTTAAAGGGTTACTTAGTTGGTGAGTGACTGTGTGTGTTTTTCAGGTAGGCGGGTCCCAGACGGCTTGGCAGGCGTTCAGTAATGGGACGGTTAGGCCAACAAGAAGTGTTTCAGGTTACATGGTCTGAAAATTTAGGGTTGGTAGTTCGGACTTTTTATTTATCTTTTTACTGCAAAAGATAACGGGGTCTTGGAGGAAGATAAGCAATGCGCCGAAACCAATGATTAACTATGTTATTTACCCAATAAAACACTTTAAAAAAAACAAAAAAACTTGGGCCTGAAAAATACCAATATGTAAATTGAATCGCAAACTTCAGTGCCAACATACTGACAACGACCTTGACTCGTGCACTATCAAATTGACTCTGAAATGGCCCAAAAATGTCATAAATTATTTTTTTAAATTCAAAACTGGATTAACAATGTCTAGGGTTGGCCCTGTAGAGTCGGATAACCTGAAACACACTTTTTTCCATCTTGCTCAAACATTCAGACGTCAGACGGCCTCAGTCAGTATTTATAACTGGACCATTAGTGAGATCAGTTAGATAGTAACTCCCCTCACACCGTAAACAGCACCGGGTAAATCACCAGGTCTAGTTACAAAAATGATTAAAGTGGCTTCTGCATGTAGAACCTAGTGACTGGGTGCACTGAAAAAGTAAACTTGTCTCCGGACTTGTCGAAATGACTATAATAAAATAAACGAGTCAAAAGTTGTCTAACCTATCAGGTTACTATCCCACAAATAAAATCTAGAGCTGGCCAATGTCAGGTTTTGGGCTGGCACATGCCAAGTGGGTCTTCTATCTCCAGCTAGAAGTGGCTAGAAGACCCGCTTCATTGTCACATAGACGGGTTTTTAACTGGTTTGTTTTGTGACAGTCACTTGAAAGAGTCTGGAAACAAGTTTACTTTTTGAGCGTAGTGACTGGGTGTGTTTTGAGGGGGGGCCGAATCACCACCATGTCTATTTATACATGCTGTGTCAACGGTATTAACCTTGTGAGGGCCAAACACTGCATCCATACATCATGCCCTTGGTCGTCATAGTGCATGAATGCAGCCCTGGTGAGTAACTCGCCAGTCCTGCATTCATGCATCATGACAACCTTATTAGGGGTTCGACACTCCCAAAGGGTCAGCATGGCGTACAAATGCAGCCCTGGCGAGTTACTCACAGGGGCTTCTTTGTTGCATCATGAAGACAAAGGTTGCTGTTTAGCGATATGCCGTCCTTGATTAATACTTAAACCTTTTAAGGCCCACATGGTGTTTTAATGTCCGGGCTTCACGATTGTACTATCACCCAGGCAAATATCAGCGTCAACCAATGTCGCCTAAAGCACTCATTTATCAAAGTCAAACACTGCTGGACTATTCTAGTGAGGGTCATTCTAGTGAGCCATTCTAGTGAGGGTCAGGCTATGCTGGACCTTTCATCTAGAGCCTCTACTCACCCAGAATCGCTTGAGAGTCTAGCTATGCTGGATCCTCATGCTAGAGTCTGGTAATACTGGACTCTGGGGAGAGTCTCTTTCAGCCTGCAATAGTCCAGCATTGTCAGACTCTAGCAAGAGGATCCAGCAGGGCCAGACTCTCAAGCAATTTTGGGTGAGTAGGGGCTCTAGATGAAGATCCAGCATAGCCTGATCCTCACTAGAATAGCCCTTGACCCATCTAGTATAGTCCAGCAGTGTCTGACCCTTGTATGAGACTGCTATTGGCGACATAGGTTGACGCTGATATTTGCCTGGGTGATGGCAACCATGCATTTGGGAGACTCTCTATAAGATCGGCATGATGCATGAATGCAGTACTGGAAATGGCAACACCTATTCAGTGGGAGAATATGGGCTCTTACCTTGTTTGCACTTGTTTGTACTCGCGTCACCTATAACCATAATTCAGCAATACAGTTCTGCAGCACTATATTAAAATACTATGAATGCCTTGTAGTAAACCTGGAGATGTTTATGAGGTAGGTTAACGACCTAATAAAAGCAACAGGAAAATGCATCCTAATTTAGCTTATAGTTGACCATGAACTGATCCTATATGGCTTAATTCCCATCTATATTCCATGACGGTATGACGCCATTCCTACATGATATTACAGCAGCATCAGCACAGCTACACAGAGAGAAGAAACAGCGTCAAAAGGGAGTCCAGGTTGCCTCCACAATGACTCCCCTCTCTAGGGGAGTCCAGGTTGCCTCCACAATGAATCCCCTCTCTGGGGGAGTCCAGGTCGGCTAAGGGAGCCCAGGTGACTCTCTGGCTGACCAATGAGAGTCACCTGGGGGAGTCATATCATATGACCCAGAGAATTATATGACTCCCCCAGGTAACTCCCTTAGGTCAGCCAGAGAGTCACCCGCACTCCCTTAGGCGACCTGTTTAGGGGAGTCATTGTGGAGGAAGCCTGGACTCCCTTTTGACGCCGTTTCTTCTCTCTGTGTATAGGTGAGAGGTCATATAGCTGTGAGCTAACCCATTAAGGGCAGCATAGTGCTTCAATGCACCATCCCCATGCACAGAACATCCCAATGCCCCAGCCCTTAGGCTGTAGTGGCTATCCCAGGTTAGTCACAGGGACATTGATCAGGATTCAATTGAAGTGATATTCAAGAAGGACTGATGTAAAACAACATATGACTAATGCCTTACTTAAAAGAACCTAGCTTAAAACTCATTGAAATGGGACGACTAATGTGAGTTGGTCAGTACTGACCAGCCTGACAATATCAACCAGCTAGGTTGGTCGTATAGGGAGCCAAACATTACTTGGTTAGGTGCTATAGTGGCTGAGGGATTGGCAAGTAACTATTTAGTGTTGCATCACGCGGACTCTATCATAATACATTAATGCAGTATGTGCAGGTTACATGTGTGCATCATAATGACAAATGAACAAGAACCCTATTGCACCCTACGGTCTTTAAAGGGTTGATTAATATATTCATAACCAATTAACTGCGGGTCCGTGGGGAGACGGGTACACACACCCTACATTACTAACCACCCCACACACACCTAACACAGCCTACATTACTAACCACCCCACACACACCATACACAGCCTACAGGTTATAGAGTTACAGATGGGGGCAGAGTAGATGTCAATAACCAACCTGCACGGTGGTCATACCCAGTTAACCCATGTGGGAGGGCTGAGACAAAAGACTTCACACCTTGGTTATATGGCATACCCTCACATGACTGCAGGTTAAGAGTATACAGGGTATCTACTACATATTCTACACAAGGCAATGGTGAGTGAGGTCATAGTTACAAGGGTAAAGTCAGAGTGCCAGCCTTTAGTCCCCAGAACTGAAATAGCCCATTTTAGTTAATACTCCTTGGGTGACAAACAGAAAACTACAAAAAAAAAAAGGGATGAAATATTGCCGGAGGTGGATGTAGCTCCGTTATGAGGCTAACTCATTTGGCATAGCTCAAGTATTCTTTGAATAACCTCCTTCCACATATAGCCTATATTAATACTAGATCTATGGAAACTAGACGACAAGAACCAGCCTACACGTAGTATGTGCGTAACTCGGTTACCAATGTCATGGTAAAGCCATACTTTCAGCCAAAAATTAAAGAATACTAGCAAGAGTCCACTTAGTCTGAGTCAGTATGTCCTTTGCCGCTATGATGCATGAATTCATACTGTATTCAAGTATTATGCAGCCCTTAATCTAAAGGATTAACCCTTTCATGCCACCATGATGTCTCAATGCCCTGAACCTCCCACCAAGGTCATGATGGGGTCAGGGTCCTTCTACCAGTAGTCAGCCCCCTGTGCCATAGGCTATGTCACGGACCCTACGTCGCCTGATGCAGGCTGTGCGCCGTATACTACTTACTACCTCACCCTACTGCCAACTGCCACATCCCAGAAGGATACCATAATAGCTTGTTTAAGCGCCGGGTTTTCAAACAAGTGCTGGTCTTGAATAATCGCCGGCGATAGAGTGATATTCAAAATGTGTTGACGCCCCAGATGCTGGTCTTGGGTAAGCGCCGGGGTAAAGACTAATGGGCGCAGGGGTACTTTCCAGCGCTCTATATAAGGCAAAAAAAGGTTTGTTTCAGGTAACATGGACAGAAAATGTAGGATCGGTAGGTCAGATGCACTCTCAGATGGGAACTGGACTGAAGGTTACAATCTGTTTACAACTTTGACTAAATTCCACCAAAAACCCTTAAATAAAACTGATGTGTACATGTATTATAATTATGGGGTTTCTTGAACTTGAATGGGTTAGCCCACTAAAGCCTAGATAAATGGAATTATGGGAGTATAAAGGGTGATACACATACCCCTAAACTCTGTATGTGTGTAAGAAGTTGGTAGAACCTTCCAGTACCTCCCTGATATTACTAATGGCCGACAGTCTGTGTAGCTGAACTAGGCCTGCAAGTGAAGCACTTACTACCACCCTTCTAGTGCACTAACTATAAGGGGACACCCTATAGTGCACTAACTATAAGGGGACACCCTATAGTGCACTAACTATAAGGGGACACCCTTCTAGTGCACTAACTATAAGGGGACACCCTATAGTGCACTAACTATAAGGGAACACCCTATAGCGCACTAACTATAAGGGGACACCCTAGTGCACTAACTATAAGGGGACACCCTATAGTGCACTTACTATAAGGGGACACCCTATAGCGCACTAACTATAAGGGGACACCCTATAGCGCACTAACTATAAGGGGACACCCTATAGTGCACTAACTATAAGGGGACACCCTATAGTGCACTAACTATAAGGGGACACCCTATAGCGCACTAACTATAAGGGGACACCCTATAGTGCACTAACTATAAGGGGACACCCTAGTGAACTAACTATAAGGGGACACCCTAGTGCACTAACTATAAGGGGACACCCTATAGTGCACTAACTATAAGGGGACACCCTATAGTGGACTAACTATAAGGGGACACCCTAGTGCACTAACTATAAGGGGACACCCTAGTGCACTAACTATAAGGGGACACCCTATAGTGCACTAACTATAAGGGGACACCCTGTAGTGGACTAACTATAAGGGGACACCCTCTAGTGCACTAACTATAAGAGGACACCCTAGTGCACTAACTATAAGGGGACACCCTATAGTGCACTAACTATAAGGGGACACCCTATAGTGGACTAACTATAAGGGGACACCCTCTAGTGCACTAACTACAAGGGGACACCCTCTAGTGCACTAACTATAAGGGGACACCCTATAGTGCACTAACTATAAGGGGACACCCTATAGTGCACTAACTATAAGGGGACACCCTAGTGCACTAACTATAAGGGGACACCCTCTAGTGCACTAACTATAAGGGGACAGAAGGCTGTAACTTATTCACCACCTCCCGTATACAGGGTATAATTAGATAGCACCATCTAATTACCCCGAGTTAGCCTGCGTCCTGCCATATGCAGCCCGCCAGTGGGTGAAAGGGGGGGGGGGGGTTGGGTGTTGGCGCTGACCATGGTCTCACATTGCATTTTAATAATAATAATAATAATAATAATAATAATAATAATAATAATAATAATAATAATGATAATGATGATGATGATGTTGATGAGGATGATGATAATAATAATAATAATAATAATAATAATAATAATAATAATAATAATAATAATAATAATAATAATAATAATAATAATAATAATAATAATAATAATAATAATAATAATGATAATAATAATATAATTATTCCCAATAATTAACAACGCTTCAATGATGGCCAAGGATGGCATCTTTGTAGGACGAGAGGTATTTAAACAGCTTTGTTCCAAACGTAACATCTGTATATGGATGCTTCACAGTTGTATATTCATTTTAAAGAAATAAAACGTGTATGTACAGGCTTCAGGTCACAGCGTGGATACTGGCTAAGCAGTAGGTAGGGTAGACTGACCTAAAGGTAACCACGTACCATGAGATGTCCACCTTAATTTTGTAGTCATTCATGCATGATAATTCCGGTCTTTGTGTGTCGAGTACACTTTAAGTGATACTCTTTCCAGCAAAGGACACATAAAGACAATACCATACATAATTAATTACATAATTAAGGTGGACATCTCATGGTACGTGGTTACCTTTAGGTCAGTCTACCCTACTTGGGGAATAGTTCTTCATTCTAGCTGAGGTCAGGAATGAGGGGTTACTACCCCTTTAAGTATATATAGGATGGCGTGTGCCTGCCGTCCGTCAAACAGCTTCATATTCCAGTATGTTAATGTGTAGTTCCTCCTGGTCACGTCAAGGAGACCGTGCTGTGGTAGCTCCCTGCTAAACACACGCCTCCTCCTCTCATGTAGGGATAGCATTATGTGTAACGCCAACTTCACTCAACATGGCCACTTCTAAAGGGATTGTAGCAATACCAGGTTAATATTTGGATAGTAACCCATGCTCTCACTCCTCCAAAGGGATGAACAAGTCAACATAATGATACCTTTGGGGGTCACTCACGGTGAAACAAGTTTGTCCAAATTTGGAGGGGCAAGTTCATTCACGAGGAGGATGAATTGTGCCCTGGAACCACCCTTTTACTTTTATACCACTTCTTTTCTGCATATATACCCACGGCGAATGTCTAGGACGCTTTTGCAAATGCACTTTCATTAAGAGGGATGAACAAATTGATGATGACTTTGGGGGTTACTCATAGATGAACAAAACAAATTTGGAGGGATAGAATGAGTTCATATATAAGGACAATTGCATGCCTGGAACCACCATTTCACTTCTTGTTCTTTACTAGTTCATATTTTACATTCTCTGCCTGATTGATTTTGTAAATGTACTTCCATTAAATACCCATCCTGCTTCCATTCTGACATATTTAAGAAATGTCGATCTTTGCCTGCTTCCAGAAGGATCTGGATGTTCGTCCGCCTTAAGATGAGAGGCCCATTACAGTTTCTTGATTTTGACACTTTGGGGGTTTAGCAGCAATTTAGATCAAATCACGTCTGCTACGTGTAGACGCTTGATCTGCCGTCAGAATGTTTACTTCCCAATTGTCGTCTGCTCCGTAAACATACTCATGGCGGCATTACCCAGTGATTACCTTTTAGGTATTAAGTCCCTGACTTCCGCCTGCTGTGCAGCAATTAAATGCCGTCAGCCTGTCTTCAAAGACACCATGCCCGCTCTGTTAAAAGCTCATTTACTGCCAGTGCCAATGCAGCATGCGACATTAACTATCATTAGCTGAATTGCCGCTGTAAAAAGGCAGCCTGGTAAATTATCGTCTGCTTTCAGAAATTAGCCGTCTGCTCTGGGAAATTGGTTCATGTGAGCATTCTGTAGCTCTGTAGATTTCTGATGTCCGTCTACTTTGCAGGAAAACTCCTGTACTGTATATGACATACCCTGTTACCTAGGTTTCTATGGGGTTTAGGTTACTTTATTATTAGCTGTCGGCCGCAGTTTAAGTAGGGCAGACTTAAGATTGTAATTTTCCTGGGATCATAGGATCATTGGAAGCATTCTAATCAAAGGATCACAGCTTCCATCTTCTTTGGAGGAAAACCTCCTGTAAAGAAATACACCGGGAGAAATACACATCCCTTTGGGCGGCGTAGTTTCCCTTCAAACTGGAGTTCTCACTGACAAACTGAATAACTGACACCACCCAGTCCAACAGGATTCTAACTGAGATACTACAGACAGTACTCAGGTGAACAGAACCCCCTTATTTTTAGACATTATTTCAGCCTAACGGCGGCGTAGTTTCACTTCGAAACAGGATTTCTAACCAAAAAGAGACACCCAGTGTAGCAGGATTATACCACAGATACCAGCAACAACTCACCTTGTGTGCGCGGCTTGTGTTGACTTTGTTGAGTTACTCCTCGACCTTGGGGCAGCAACAGCGGCTACTACACATCACCTACACGACTACAGGGTGGTACCATGTAGGGGTAGCCCTCCTCCTCCTGCCTCCTCCTCCTGGGTTACTCACTACTACAGAGGGCACCTACACAATACACCATATCCTCCTGCCTCCTGCTGCGTCTACCGCGCGTCTGTCGTGCGTTCACGTAGCGTTTACCGTGCGTCCAGCGTCCAGCGTCCAGCGTCCACCTCCCGTCGTCTGCCGCGTTGTTGGAGCGCGGGAAGCTGCAGGCGTCTCACCCAACTGCCGCCTGCGTCCGTCCTGCGTTCCTGCCGCGTTCCTGCCGCGTTCCTGCAGCGCGGGACGCTGGTCTCCTCCCACTACACGGGGTGAGCAGCTCCACCCACGGGACGCCAGGAAGTACCCGAGCTACTCCTTATACTGCAACAACTAGCGCCGTGCTACCCCCTACTGCGGGGACCAGGGGTACAGGTGGGTGGGGCTACAGCAGGTGGGTATCCAGACAGTGGTTAACTACAGGACAGCGCAGGGACCTCTGTGTGGTGTGTCCCTGGGGTGTAGAGAGGGGTGGAGCTGGTACTGGGAGGTGAGCAGCTCACGGTGTGGTGGGAGGTAAGGGAGCAGCTCACCTTGTTGCCGCCAGGGGGAGTAGACGACCACCACAGGGGACTGGTAGCCACCACTCACCGGGCTGTCCGACACGGGCCGGGGGAGGGGGGGTGAGGGGGTGAGGGGGGGGGGGGGTGAGGGGGGAGGAGGGGAGGGGTGATCGGGTAGTAGGCTTATAACCTGTGGCGGGGGTGAGTTGACAGGACAGGAGCGATAGAAGAGGGAGAGGAATGTATGAGGGAAAGAGGGAAAATAGAGGGAGGCAGAGACAGACAGACAGGCATACAGGCAGAGAGGCAGGGAGGGAGGGAGGCAGGGATGCAGGGATAGAGGCAGGGATGCAGGGATAGAGACAGGGAGGCAGGCAGGGAGGCAGGGAGGCAGGGAGGGAGGCAGGCAGGCAGGCAGGGAGGGATAGAGGCAGCGGGGAGGGAGGGAGGCAGGCAGTGAAGCAGGGAGGGAGGCAGGCAGGGAGGCAGGGAGGGAGTGACGGAGGCAGGGAGGGAGGGATGGAGGGAGGCAGGGAGGCAGGAAAAAATGAAAAATGAAGGAAAAGAGGGAGGAAAGAAGCCCCGGGAAAGAAGAAAGGCAAGGATGGAAGAAAGAGGGATTGGGAGAGCGAAAGAGTCAAAGCAAGAAATGAAGGGGAGGTAGACAGACCGAACCGGGGACAATGTGGTCTATGGATAACACTTCGAATGGGATGAGATGAGGGACAACACAGGTGAACACATAAGGACAAAGAAAGGGCGGGCGTATAATGTCACTGTAGAATGTACGCCCCCGCAGCCAATGATGACTGGGCAATGAATGGATAAAATGAAAAGGAAACCAGATCATACAATAACATATCATGCACACCATGTACTCCAACTATATATTGGACATTTCACCGCAATATGGCGGCCGAATAAAAGACGCTCTTCTGTCAAATCACGTCATGCCCGGCACATTGCGCCGAGTAGTGGAATCGTCCATTGATACCACGTGATCCCGTCACGTGATGGGCGTGACGTGGCGGCACTAGGGGGCGCGTCTGTCTGTCTGCCTCCTGGAGTGCTCACCAGGTGGCACGCCGGGCGGCGGGGGACGCATTAATTGTCGTCCTTGTGACAATAACCACATACAGCCTCCTTCTGGTACTGGTCAGCAGCTTACAGTCAAAGGTCGGCAAGGCCAAAGAAATGTGTGTTTCAGGTTACATGGTTTGAAAATCAGGGCTAGGTGCACGTCCGTGATAGCCCTCCTAGGTGCGCGGACACACGTTCAGAGCGCAATCTTGATCCTATCTTAAACTATCTTAGACTATCTTAGAAGTATTACTTAGCAAATTAAGATGGCACCACTAGTAGTGATAAGCCTACACAGTCCATAGTAGGATAGGATAGTAAACCAGTATGTAATGGGGGGCTCTGCCCCTAAACCCCCGTTTTTTTCTTCTTTTCTTTTCTTTTAGATGTTTATATTGTCTCAGCTGGATGCAGGGTATAAGCTGTAAAGGCAAACCTCAGGTAGCATAGTGTGGGTATGTTGATACTAGGTGGCAGATACAATGGGAGCTATCAGATTATATATTAAGATTTAAGATTATAGGTTAAGATTGCGCTCAGAACGTTTGTCCACGCACCCAGGAGAGCTATCACGTATTTGCGGGTTGGGTATACTGAAAAAGTAAACTCGTCTCCAGACTCGTCGAAGTGACTGTCATAAAATAAACGAGTCAAAAGTTGTTTAACGTATCAGGTTACCATCCCACAAATAGAATCTGGAGCTGGCAAATGTCGGGTTTTGGGCTGGCACATACCAAGTGGGTCTTCTATCTCCAGCTAGAAGACCTGCTTCCTTGTCACTTAGACAAGTTTTTGGCTTGTTTATTTTATGACCGTCACTTTGAAGAGTCTGGAGACAAGTTAATTTTTTGAGTGTAGGTCTGAGTGTTGTCAGCAGCTGAGAGTCAAAGGTCGCTAACCCTGTCAGGACAGCAGACGGTGGTACAATCATCTGCCTTGTCCGTTTGTCTTCATATTTTGTAGTCCTGCATTCATGAGATATGTTGTATACCATAACTTCTTCAGTATAAGCCCCACCCAGAGTTTGGACCTATCCTGTAAGCCGCCCTGGTCATCTGATTATGGTGGATTTAACACTGTACTATAGTAGCAAAAACTCACGTATAAGCCGCACCCTGACTCTGGGTCGATCGTATAAGCCGCACTGGCGATCTGACTCTCGTACTAGGCGCGGCTTCTACGGGAGAATTTACAGTAGCGCTACCGGAAGTTACTCACTGGTTTCTGGGTCAGGAATGACCATGAACCATTAGGGGAAATTAAGTCCTGAAGGGGTGACGGATCAATATGTAGATGTCGAACAATGACCCTTTATAATATGCTGCATGAGCTCAATTAGCAGCAGCCGTTCCAGGCATTTCTACGGTAGGGGACAAGATCTAGTACAGTGAGCTGAGCACGTGTACTAGGGTAGACTGCCCATGAGATGACTAGCTGGTCTGTTGGTACCTTGAGTAGACAGGTACACGGATGAGGAGCCCAGTGGACAATAGGCCCTATGGCGATAGGCCCTGAGGACGACCGGCCCAGTGTCTATAATAGCCCTGTGAAGGCTATATCATAGATAGATTAGGTTATAGATTAAGCTAGTCCTTAGACTATGAACTCTTGAGTCTAAAATCTCTCGATTTATTCTCTATTTCTCTTCTTGGCATTAGTTGAAAAACGCCCCATGTTGTGAATTCTTATGCCAAATAAAATAATCAATTACAACTACAACTGTGGAAGATTGGCTCCATGATTAATGGCACCCAGATTGAGACATACCAGTCTACTCAAGGTACCAACAGGCCAGCTAGTCATCTCATGGGCGGTTTACCCTAAATTACGGATATAGGTCAGTCCACTCCCAAGCTGAGGTTTTATTAGTTCATGCGTCATAATAGCATATACATGAGGCATCGTTACGTCCTTAAAGTTAGTACATCCGATGTGTGGGACAAAAAAAAAAGAGATTTCCCTAAAAATGAGTCAGGATGTTCACAAATGATATATTTGACTACCTATCTGTTGCATCCCCCCTAATTCCCTCCGATTTTGCTCTTATTCAATTTATTACCGAATATTTGGTCATTTTGGAATAAAGGTGTGCAAGCTTGTATTCTGCCCATTGAAAATACACTAGAAAAGCCCATGGTTGGGGGCATTAGATCCCTTTGTGCCCTATTAACAGCCATTGTTGACATTTGATTGACCTTTATTCTCTAAATATTATATTTTTACAGTGTTTTACAGTGAGGATACATTTAAATAAAATTTAGAATTTGAAGAAAAATCGGATATACCCACTTTAAAGGGTTTACATGAGGCAACAAGCCATCCTTGAACCCAACCCCCATCGCCTCTATATATATATAGGGCTGAGTACCTGTCCCGGCGCCACTCCGACCCGAACTTGGGACAATGTTTTCGTCTCTGACCGGGTGCCATCTCTGACCGCCCTAAATGGAAATGGTTTATTTAGGGTAGAAGTAGATAGAATTTGACTGAAAAGATTAATGGATAATATAACTCTTTAATATAGTAATTAGTTGCCCATTTTTATCATCATCTGCCTTAGTAAACCGTTTTTATTCAGGCCGGTCAGAGATGGCACCCAGTCAGAGATGGCACCCGGTCAGAGATGGCACCCGGTCAGAGATGGCACCCGGTCAGAGATGGCACCCGGTCAGAGATGGCACCCAGTCAGAGATGGCACCCGGTCAGAGATGGCACCCGGTCAGAGATGGCACCCGGTCAGAGATGGCACCCGGTCAGAGATGGCACCCAGTCAGAGATGGCACCCGGTCAGAGATGGCACCCGGTCAGAGATGGCACCCAGTCAGAGATGGCACCCGGTCAGAGATGGCACCCGGTCAGAGATGGCACCCAGTCAGAGACAGCACCCGGTCAGAGATGGCACCCGGTCAGAGATGGCACCCAGTCAGAGAAGGCACCCAGTTAGGGATGGCACCCGGTCAGAGATGGCACCCAGTCAGAGATGGCACCCGGTCAGAGATGGCACCCAGTCAGAGATGGCACCCGGTTAGAGACGAAAACATTGGCCCAAGTTCGTGAAACACAGTCAGAAATGGAGCCGGGACACATACTAAAACCTTCATGATGGGTGGGTGAGGTTTTAAGGCTTTATATAAGGCAATATGCCGTCCGTAAAGGGTTAGCCTGTTACCAGGCTGCGATTACAATATTGGTACACGGGTCATAAACACGTCATAATACTATTGGCCACTTCTGCAGCCAGCTAGTGTAAGCCATATCTGATCCATAAACAGTAGAAATACCCTCTTTTCTCATCATATTACATCGTCAGATATTGGATGGATCTCAGCAGATCCGCTTCTTGGACAAAGATATATTTTGTAGCATGTAAAGCAAATGAATGTGGAAATCGCTGAGATCTTGCAAAAAGAAATGTATAGTAAAGGTAAAAGTCTGCGGGTCAGCGACCAAAGCTGGCAAATATTTACCAAGTAACTAGACGAGTAAACATAGCATGCTGCTGACAAATGGTGACAGGGTAATATTCTGTTATTACATCTATAACACATTAATACGGTCAGAGGGAGGGGAAAGCTAAGTGTGTTGTCAGCTTTAAGTTCATTTTAACATGTTGATATTTTAGAGAAATTCTACAGTTTTGGCATGTATTACCCAATCCAAGTACACTGAAAAACTTGTCTCCAGACTCGTCAAAGTGACTATCATAAAAGAAAAGAGTCAAAAGTTGTTTAACCTATCAGGTTACCATCCCACAAATAGAATCTGGAGCTGGCAAATGTCGGGTTTTGGGCTGGCACATGCCAAGTGGGCCTTTTATCTCCAGCTAGAAGACCTGCTCCCTTGTCACTTAGACAAGGTTTTGACTCATTCATTTTATGACCTTGAAAGAGTCTGGAGACAAGGTTTTTTTTGAGTGTACAGTGTGTGAGCACCACCCTGATGGTGTCCCAGTAAACAAAAAACGTTACACAACATGTTGTAACGTTATATGAACAAAGGTTTGAAAATGTAAAGAGAGATACCTGCGGAAGGTAAGTACCTTTGTTTCTAAGTCTATATATAATGGAAGTACAAGTTGCAGGGCAGAAGTCTGAAGATCCGAGGTAGGGAATATTCAAGGCAATGTGAGCTAACATCTCAAAAGGAACCTGAAACGTTTATCTTGTCATGACTCTTGTCCGAGAAAGTGTGAACGCAACATTTTCAACCAAATTCTCTGTGTATTCATGGAGTCAAAACTTGTTTCTTTTCTTCCAAGAACCCTTGCTTATAATTACTCTCGTATACTTTCCGTGTGCTGTTTAGAGGGCATGTAGCTATTTTTGGCGTACGTACCGGGGGGGGGGCACTTTGTATATTTTGTATACACAGGTGTGCGGCTAGCAAGGGTCTAGTTTCAACAAAATCACCCTTTTTCACTAAAATGACCCCATTACTCATCCACTGTATATTTTGTATTTTTCCTCTTCAAAACCAGGACTTTTCGGGCGAAAGTGCCCTAGCAAGGGTAAGGGTTGTCATGGGTCCAGCCGCACACCCTTATCAGAAGAAATTCAAGTACCCCCCCCCCCCCCCCACGGCGTACTTGGCCACTATTAACCTTACCGTTCTGTACTCTGTAGGGTTGCGTAGGCGTCTACACCTACCCTGGTTCTGCCCCACACATAGACAGAAAACTCAATCCCAACTTTGCGGATTAAGTTATCGTCCTCAATGTACCCTGACGTGCCTGAACCCCCTGGGAGCCGGCCCCGCGTCTTTAACCCTTTAAAGACGGCATACTGACTTAATGCATCATGCCCTTGGTGCCGCCAGTGCTGCATTTAAGCATCATGCCGACCTAATGGGGTTGACACATTCCCAAAGGCTTGGCATGATGCATCAATAAAGCACTGCTGAGTCACTCACCGTGGCTGTATTGGTGCATCATGACAACGAATGTCATCTTTTAGCGACATGTGTCCTTAAAGGGTTAAGGGCCTCATAGTGACTTAATGTATTATGCCCTTTGTCGTCATGATGCATGAATGCAGCCTTGGGGAGTAACTAGCCAGGTCTGCATTCCAGCATCATGCCGACTCTACGGGCTGGTGCACTACCAAGTTGTCGTCATTATGTATGATTGCAGCCCGGGCGAGTAAGTAACCTGCCAGGGCTGCATTCTTCCCTCATAAAGACCAAGAGATTGACAAATTAAAGCAGTATGTAGTGTTCAAAGGGTTAAACATATAATACCTCTATAGATGATGTAGATTAACTTAATTTAATCCTTTATGGGCAGCATACTGCCTTAATACATTACGCTAATCTGTTTCCATGATCCATGATTGTACCACCGGTGGGTGATTCAGCAGTTACGTGTTTATAGAGTAGATACACTGCCAAGGGATCGGCATGATGCACTAAGGCAGGGCCTGCAAGTTATTTGTTGGTGATGCATTGGTGTATCATGACAACAAATGAATATCATGAAGCCTTGACGCATCATGCCGCCCTGAAAGTGTTAACGTGTTGATCCCCTAGCAGGGTGCCCACGTCATATTCCGACTTTTAGTTTTGTTATACTCCTATATATATATACTTGATGGTATATATATATATATATATATATATATATATATATATATATATATATATATATATATATATACATATATATACATATATATAATATATATATATAATATATATATATATATATATATATATATATATATATATATATATATATATATATATATACCATCAAATGCAGTCTTTGCAAAAACATGCAGGACAGTCGCAATATCCACCTAAAATGTCACCGGTCCAGAAGATTTACAAGTATAGAAGGACTGAATGTCCAGTCACCTGTGAGGCTTTTCTGACTAGAAGGATTCAGTTGGACTTCTAAAGCTGAAATATTTTTGATCCTTATTTGGCCATAAATCATTATGAATAAACTATATTTTGAATGGACAAAACTATTTTATACTTAGGTGCATCATATAGTCAGATATATGGCTATCCGGTCCTTCAAAAACAGATCCTGCAACATTGAAAATTTGCAGGACCAATTGTCCTGTGGGAAGAAAAAGTTTTTGCAAAGACTGCAAATGCACACTATATTAACACATTGTGCTGCCCTTAAAGTATTATATGATATAGCTACAAACCATCCCTCAAACTCCATCTTTGGCATACACCTGTGTTCCATCAGATGGGGCCAATGTGATAGTCTTTGACCGGGTGCCATCTTTGACCGAGTGCCATCTTTGACCTGGTGCCATCTTCAACCAGCATCTCAGAAAACGGTTTATTTAGGACAGATGAAGATAAAAATGGGCTGCAAATGTTAATGGATGTTATAACACGTTAAATAAGTAGTTAATAGCCCATCTTTATCTTCATCTGTCCTAAATAAACCCTTTTCTAACAAGCCAGTCAAAGATGGCACCAGGTCAAAGATGGCACCCAGTCAAAGATGGCACATGGTCAAAGATGGCACCCAGTCAAAGATGGCACATGGTCAAAGATGGCACCCAGTCAAAGATGGCACCAGGTCAAAGATGGCACCTGGTCAAAGACTATCACATTGGCCCGATCTCATGAGACACAGCCATACCCACATTACGGTGTGTTTCTTCACAGAGTGTGGCAGGGAGCAGCTCATGGTGAGGTTGTAGTGTGGCAGAAAGCAGCTCATGGTGAGGTTGTAGTGTGGCAGGGAGCAGCTCATGGTGAGGTTGTAGGCTGTGTGGGGACTGGAGCAGCTCATGGTGAGGTTGTAGTGTGGCAGGGAGCAGCTCATGGTGAGGTTGTAGGCTGTGTGGGGACTGGAGCAGCTCATGGTGAGGTTGTAGTGTGGCAGGGAGCAGCTCATGGTGAGGTTGTAGTGAGGCAGGGAGCAGCTCACGGTGAGGTTGTAGTGTGGTAGGGAGCAGCTCATGGTGAGGTTGTAGTGTGGCAGGGAGCAGCTCATGGTGAGGTTGTCGTGTGGCAGGGAGCAGGTCAAGGTGAGGTTGTAGGCTGTGTGGGGACTGGAGCAGCTCATGGTGAGGTTGTAGTGTGGCAGGGAGCAGCTCATGGTGAGGTTGTAGGCTGTGTGGGGACTGGAGCAGCTCATGGTGAGGTTGTAGTGTGGCAGGCAGCAGCTCATGGTGAGGTTGTAGGCTGTGTGGGGACTGGAGCAGCTCATGGTGAGTTTGTAGTGTGGCAGGGAGCAGCTCATGGTGAGGTTGTAGTGAGGCAGGGAGCAGCTCACGGTGAGGTCGTAGTGTGGTAGGGAGCAGCTCATGGTGAGGTTGTAGTGTGGCAGGCAGCAGCTCATGGTGAGGTTGTAGTGTGGTAGGGAGCAGCTCATGGTGAGGTTGTAGTGTGACAGGGAGCAGCTCATGGTGAGGTTGTAGTGTGGCATGGAGCAGCTCATGGTGAGGTTGTAGGCTGTGTGGGGACTGGAGCAGCTCATGGTGAGGTTGTAGTGTGGCAGGGAGCAGCTCATGGTGAGGTTGTAGTGTGGCAGGGAGCAGCTCATGGTGAGGTTGTAGTGTGGCAGGGAGCAGCTCATGGTGAGGTTGTAGTGTATTGGGGAGCAGCTTATGGTGAGGTTGTAGTGTGGCAGGGAGCAGCTCATGGTGAGGTTGTAGTGTGGCAGGGAGCAGCTCATGGTGAGGTTGTGGTATGGTAGGGAGCAGCTCATGGTGAGGTTGTAGTGTGGCAGGGAGCAGCTCATGGTGAGGTTGTAGTGTGGCAGGGAGCAGCTCATGGTGAGGTTGTAGTGTGACAGGGAGCAGCTCATGGTGAGGTTGTAGTGTGGCAGGGAGCAGCTCACGGTGAGGTTGTAGTGTGGTAGGGAGCAGCTCATGGTGAGGTTGTAGTGTGGCAGGGAGCAGCTCATGGTGAGGTTGTAGTGTATTGGGGAGCAGCTTATGGTGAGGTTGTAGTGTGGCAGGGAGCAGCTCATGGTGAGGTTGTAGTGTGGCAGGGAGCAGCTCATGGTGAGGTTGTAGTGTGGCAGGGAGCAGCTCATGGTGAGGTTGTAGTGTGGCAGGGAGCAGCTCATGGTGAGGTTGTAGTGTATTGGGGAGCAGCTTATGGTGAGGTTGTAGTGTGGCAGGGAGCAGCTCATGGTGAGGTTGTAGTGTGGCAGGGAGCAGCTCATGGTGAGGTTGTGGTATGGTAGGGAGCAGCTCATGGTGAGGTTGTAGTGTGGCAGGGAGCAGCTCATGGTGAGGTTGTAGTGTGGCAGGGAGCAGCTCATGGTGAGGTTGTAGTGTGACAGGGAGCAGCTCATGGTGAGGTTGTAGTGTGGCAGGGAGCAGCTCACGGTGAGGTTGTAGTGTGGTAGGGAGCAGCTCATGGTGAGGTTGTAGTGTGGCAGGGAGCAGCTCATGGTGAGGTTGTAGTGTGGCAGGGAGCAGCTCATGGTGAGGTTGTAGTGTGACAGGGAGCAGCTCATGGTGAGGTTGTAGTGTGGCAGGGAGCAGCTCATGGTGAGGTTGTAGTGTGACAGGGAGCAGCTCATGGTGAGGTTGTAGTGTGGCAGAAAGCAGCTCATGATGAGGTTGTAGTGTGGCAGGGAGCAGCTCATGGTGAGGTTGTAGTGTGGCAGGGAGCAGCTCATGGTGAGGTTGTAGTGTGGCAGGGAGCAGGTCAAGGTGAGGTTGTAGTGTGGCAGGGAGCAGCTCAGGGTGAGGCTGTGTAGGGAATGGAGCAGCTCACGGTAAGGCTGTAGTGTGGCCGGGAGCAGCTCACGGTGAGGTTGTAGTGTGGCAGGGAGCAGCTCATGGTGAGGTCGTAGTGTGGCAGGGAGCAGCTCATGGTGAGGTTGTAGTGTGGCAGGGAGCAGCTCAGGGTGAGGTCGTAGTGTGGCAGGGAGCAGCTCATGGTGAGGTTGTAGTGTGGCAGGGAGCAGCTCAGGGTGAGGCTTTACATTGTGTGGGGACTGTAGGAGCTGCTACAATCCTTTAAGGACTGCATTCATGTTTCCTTTCATGATACACTAACTAAGTTCTGGTGAGTAACTCATGATCACTAGTAACATGTTGGTGCATCATGCCAACCCTCCAAGAGCATGATCAATCAGTGGCGAGTAACTCCCGAAAGCTGCATTCATGCATCAAGCCAACAACAGGGAATAGTGCATAAAAGCATTATACAACCCCTAAAGGGACCTTAATTAGATTGGCATCTGTGAATCTGTACCAAGTAACCATGCTGAGGAGGAGGGGGAGGAGGGGGAGATGTAATTATCAGACAATGGAGGAGGGATGAGATTAAAACTGGACCCGGAGGAGGAAGATGGTTAGGGAGTGGTTGTTATCAGGTTGGGGCCGGGACCATGTTGTTAGAATGTACTAAATACATAGTACACTCTTTCCATTGGGTCTGTACCAAGATGAGGGTACTGTGCACCATCTTGGGCTGTACCATAATTTTGGTACACCTGGTATGCTCACTGGACCATGACCCCTGCTCATACAGGTAAATGCGCCAATCACAGCCTAGTACTCATGCACCTTACCTGTGGTCACTGGACTGTGACCCTTATCTGTGCATGTAATTAGTGGGGCCACTAGTGTCATAGGTGGGAATAGGGAAACCACTCTACTGTTTCATAATTATATTTATATTATATGGCTTATTTACTACATTATCAAATATCACTAAGTTAAACCAAAAACGTCATTTTGTGGGCCTTAATCTATGATTTCATCCTATGGGTTCATTTACATTAGCAGATTTAACAAAAAATTAGCAAACTGATTTTACTAAACATTAACTAAAGGAAAATATGCAGATAAAGCCATTTCTTAGAAAATATTCCGATTTTAGTTACGAAAAAGGGTGCATACATCAATTATTGACCTCTGCTCCCTATGGTGGCATCAGAATTATGCATTTTGACATGGAAATATGAGAAAAGTGACAAAAAATGAGTGTACCAAGTTCTTGGTACACCCTGTGTTCTGGGGACTGTCAGTCAATCTTAGGGCGTACTAAGAAACTGGTCAGTCTCCAACCTGGTTATTTGACAACAAGTGTGGGGTGTCGTGGATCTTCTTGTGAGTGTGTACGACATTATTTTGCACCCTTCTACTCTATAGGGATGCAAAATCTTCTGACTGGCCTTTTTCACACACTCCCAATGCTCAATTGAGGTCAAAATTTGTTCTGCCAATGAAGGATTCATTCATTCATTCATTCAAACGTTGTTAAGTTCCGCATTTTGACAATGTGACAACACCATCCTTTAGCCACAGGTGGGAGGCTGAAATACGATGATGTCTATTAAAGCACATATATTGCTAACTTTGACAGAGAGTAAAGCACAGATGTAGGTCTTAGTTGGTGTGTGCCTCATGTCAATAGGTATCAGGGTAAGGGCTGGGTGGGTGTGGTGTGTAGGCGGGGAGAGGTTATCATGACACATGTAGAGGTACTTGTAGCTGTGTACACAGGACTCATCTGCTGATCTAACCAACACAACCACACCACACAGGCACACAACACTGGTCACAGATCACATAAACCATTTCTTGTATAGTGTATAGATATATTTGCTACTTAGTGGAAGTAGTAATTGAATGCATTTCATAGTTTTAGTCTGTTTTCATGTTACCTCTAAATCTTTCAATGATATTTTTGGATTGATTTCTCAAAAATTTGATTTTGATGAAGAGACATGGGGCGTTGCCTGGAAAAAATAAAAGAATCATTAGTTGTCATTTTCATCTGAAATATAAAATGTTAATATCAATTATACCACGGTGTGTGATACTATCCATGATAAAGGTTCTCGAAAGGGGACAAATAATAACAGCAGGAGAAGCAATGTTGATGTATGGAAAAACTGCCTGAGATCTGAGAAATCTGGGAACCAAGAGTGCCATGTGTTAGAGATGGTGAAGCGATTAAGTCACATCGATTAAGGCTCTAGAAAAGGAGCTGGAAACAAAAGCAGAAGAAGCAATATAGGATGCCCAAAACAGGGTTGAGTAGAAAAGACAGTCTGGGAATCAAGCCTGGCATGTGTCAGAGACACCCGGGGATCTACGGATGGAGGATTCCATTATGTCTGAGTTTTGTGTTGGTGATTTTTATAAGGCATTATAATTGGGTGTAGGAATTATCAGTAGACTCAGGCACTGTAAGCACATTAATCTTAACAATCATTAACACACCCAACACTTTAAAGATGTCATATCAAGGCCTGATTTTAATTCATTGTAATTGGGATTGAGTTGCTTGCCATCGTTTTCCCGATCCTTTACATTAAACCTGTGACGTCAGCATGATGCCTGTCGTCTCACTCGCAGGACTGCATTCATGGATCATGGCATAGTTTATTAGAGCACTGGGTGCCCTTATAAGGTTAATTCAGATAATGGTAAATACCTTTAAAATGGGATCCTGCCTTCAAAGCATGCGTCACTTCCTACGGCACTTCAAGCACTGCAGTAATCAAGGTGAGACTGACATGGGGGACTTAATATCGCTCTAACACAAATGGGGCACTCCCTCCTCTTCTCAGGCCTATTTATTGGGCATGCCCGAGAGTTTTAGATCCATAATTGGTTTTGCCTTTTACCCCTTTAAGGATGATATGATTCCTAAAGGTTGCATGTTTATTTGCTGCTGTGATGTACCACTACATCCATGGTGAAAACTGGCGGCCACTGCATTCAGGTATCATGTTGAACTTTCATGAGTTTATCAACCCTTCATGGTGTATGAGTATAGTACTGGTGAGATACTTGCCACACCTTGCGTATGTATGATGGTCACAAAAGTACATAATGTCTGAACTATGTGACCCTTAAAGGGTTATAAACGTCTGTCGTCAACATGATCAGCCATGTCTGCCTGATATTTATTATGATTTATCAGAGGCTGCGGCTAAATCAATCCTGTAAGAAATTGCTCTCAGGCCAAATAAAAAAAAAGGTTTGTTTCAGGTCACCCGACCGACCCTATGTAAACAGGGCCGACCCTACGTTTTTTATGCAATTTTGAAGACATTTTTATATTTTTACACTTTTGGGGGGTAAATTTTAGTTTTTCAAAAGTTTTGAAAAAAATCTTCCGATTTTCATACATTTCTGGGTCAATTTTAGGGCAATGTAAAAAAAAAAAAAGTAAAAAAAAAAAAAAAATCCGACCTACCGACCCTAGAGTTTCATCCCATGTTACCTGAAACAAAACTTTTTTTTTATTTGGCCTCACCACGACACATTAAGAATCAGGCCATTACCTAATATATCTTAGAAAATCACTAACATTTGATAAATGTCAGGCGCCCAGCAGTAAAGGTGCACCACGGGGGTGGGGGAGTAGTTTTCTGGGTGGCTGCTCACATGGTTTCTATATAAAGAAAAACTAAATCGTTTCATTCATGTGATCACAATAAGTTTTTTAGTGGAGTAAGGAAAGAAGGCCCTGCTTGAGGGTATCCTCTCTGTCAGTAATGTGTTTTGTAGAAGGCCTGGACAGGCTACAGTGGGTTTCCTCACAGACTGTGACAGGCAGCAGCTCATGGTGAGGTTGTAGATTGTGTAGGAACTGGAGCAGCTCACGGTGAGGTTGTAGTGTGGCAGGTTGTAGTGTGGCAGGTTGTAGTGTGGCAGGGAGCAGCTCATGGTGAGGTTGTAGTGTGGCAGGGAGCAGCTCATGGTGAGGTTGTAGTGTGGCAGGGAGCAGCTCAT
This sequence comes from Harmothoe impar, assembly GCA_947462335.1. Taxonomy (NCBI): domain Eukaryota; kingdom Metazoa; phylum Annelida; class Polychaeta; order Phyllodocida; family Polynoidae; genus Harmothoe; species Harmothoe impar. Next base: position 5,011,461 of record OX381707.1, on the reverse strand, counting down.
GGTGAGGTTGTAGTGTGGCAGGGAGCAGCTCATGGTGAGGTTGTAGTGTGGCAGGGAGCAGCTCATGGTGAGGTTATGTGTGGCAGGGAGCAGCTCATGGTGAGGTTGTAGTGTGGCAGGGAGCAGCTCATGGTGAGGTTGTAGTGTGGCAGGGAGCAGCTCATGGTGAGGTTGTAGTGTGGCAGGGAGCAGCCCATGGTGAGGTTGTAGTGTGGCAGGGAGCAGCCCATGGTGAGGTTGTAGTGTGGCAGGGAGCAGCTCATGGTGAGGTTGTAGTGTGGCAGGGAGCAGCTCATGGTGAGGTTGTAGTGTGGCAGGGAGCAGCTCATGGTGAGGTTGTAGTGTGGCAGGGAGCAGCTCATGGTGAGGTTGTAGTGTGGCAGGGAGCAGCTCATGGTGAGGTTGTAGTGTGGCAGGGAGCAGCTCAGGGTGAGGTTGTAGTGTGGCAGGGAGCAGCTCATGGTGAGGTTGTAGTGTGGCAGGGAGCAGCACATGGTGAGGTTGTAGTGTGGCAGGGAGCAGCTCATGGTGAGGTTGTAGTGTGGCAGGGAGCAGCTCATGGTGAGGTTGTAGTGTGGCAGGGAGCAGCTCATGGTGAGGCTGTGTGGGGACTGGAGCAGCTCATGGTGAGGTTGTAGTGTGGCAGGGAGCAGCTCATGGTGAGGTTGTAGTGTGGCAGGCAGCAGCTCATGGTGAGGTTGTAGTGTGGCAGGGAGCAGCTCATGGTGAGGTTGTAGTGTGGCAGGGAGCAGCTCATGGTGAGGCTGTGTGGGGACTGGAGCAGCTCATGGTGAGGTTGTAGTGTGGCAGGGAGCAGCTCATGGTGAGGTTGTAGTGTGGCAGGGAGCAGCTCATGGTGAGGCTGTGTGGGGACTGGAGCAGCTCATGGTGAGGTTGTAGTGTGGCAGGGAGCAGCTCATGGTGAAGTTGTAGTGTGGCAGGGAGCAGCTCATGGTGAGGTTGTAGTGTGGCAGAGAGCAGCTCACGGTGAGGTTGTAGTGTGGCAGGGAGCAGCTCGTGGTGAGGTTGTAGTGTGGCAGGGAGCAGCTCATGGTGAGGTTGTAGTGTGTTAGGCAGCAGCTCATGGTGAGGTTGTAGATTGTGTATGGACTGGAGCAGCTGCTATAACACTTTAAAGGGGCAATATCACTCCCACTTCACCACATAGTAGATTAGAACAGTACTAGAATTGTGAGTGGGATACGCTTGGTGATTATGCCACTTTAAAGGGGCAATATCACTCACACTTCACCACATAGTAGACTAGAACAGTACTGTGAATGGGGTATGCTTGGCGATTATGCCACTCTCATGTGTGCTTGGCGATTATGCCACTCTAAAGTGCCATGATGCAAAAAGACTGCACTTGTGGGTTTCCCACCAGTATTACACTCATATGCCATGCTGACCCATTAGGAGTATATCAACTCTGTAGGGTCAGCATGATGCATGAATTAAGCACTGGGTAGTTACAAGGCAGTGTTGCATTAAAGGGGAAGAAATCGTTTGTGTACATACGAGTTGAACTCCTGCTGAGTCCTCTCAGCAGGTCTTCTTCGACATACACATAGAGGTGCTAATTTTTATTGCCCTACATCATTGAAGTTGGGTCTGGTTGGAGTCACTAGCGGGTGGGGTGGGTGGAAGCAGCTCCATAAACTCACCAACATACAGACAGTGGAGGGGCTGTTTCTATTGAGGGAAGAGCCAGATTTCACAATTATGACAGTCAGGAAAATGATGAACTGAATTTTAGAATGTTTTACTTAAGGAACATATTCAGATCCTACCTAGATCTATAGATCAGATATTCCCACAGATGATGTACCTTTCCTGGGAATATATATATTCACTAAAGACATAAATATTCAGGATAATTTGAAGCCTCCCCCTCCCCTTTAAAGGGATCTAGGTGAGATTGGGGAGCCCACATGGTGGTGAGTGAGGGGGTGTGGTGTGAGATGTAATTACCAATGGTGGAGTGATGAGATTAAAACTGGACCCAGAGGAGGGAGACCCCTCCTGTACGGCTGGGGAGTCTTTGTTGTTTAACAACAAGTGGGGATCGAATTCCATGGATGTGACATTATTTGCCTGAACCCCGCCCCCCCCCTGCTCCCCGTGAGGGGTTTGAAATTTGCGTTTTGCCTCTTTGAACTGTTGTTACCCTCAGACTCCTTTTGCTGAAAAGTGGTTACAGATTTCATCCCTCTTACCTAAAACAAAGTCAAAATTTGTTTGTTATCTCTTTTCACAATTGTGTAAGGAATTGCATTCAAAGGTTCACTTAAAGGTTTAGATTAATACTTTGATGATGTCCACATGGGTTATTTCATGAGATAGAGGATCACATTTGTTGTTGCCTCTGCTAAAGTATAGAGGTTTTATTTGAGATGAGATAAAGGACAGATGTAGGCCTTACTGTGTGTGTGCCTTATGTCCATACTACAGGTATCGGTGATGGGATGTGTGTGGGGGTGGATAAGACGGGGGGGGCGGGGTATCAGGACATGTGTAGAGGTACTTGTATCTGTGTACACACAACTCATCTGGTGATCTAATCAATACAACCACACCACACAAGTACCCCATACTGTCATGGGCCATGGGGGAATAACAGGAATAACAGATTAAAGGAGTTCCTGTCAGAAATATAGACATTTAGGTTACTTTATGGAAATAATAATGATGTCCGCATTTTAGCATATCTTTCTCGGATTTTTTCATGATTATTTTGAATTCTCTGAGAATAAATAATTCATCACATGAACCATTCTAGTAACAATTCTACCATGGTGTGATATCAGTGATGAAGGTTCTAGAAAGGAGCTGAGAATAACAGCAGAGAGCAACAAAACCTGCCTGAGATTAGAAAGATCTGAGAAAGACAGTCTGGATATCAAGCCCACCATGTGTCAGAGACACCTGGTGCACAGAAGAAGAAGCTTCCTGTCATGTCTGCGTCTTAAATTGGAGATTCTCATAGGCCTTATAATCAGGTGAATGCAGTGTTTTATTAATAGACTGGTGGAACCGAAAGCATCTTAACACTGATAATCATGTACATTAAATCCCCCATAGACAGCCTAATAAGTAAGGCTTAATATTGATTCAATTTCATTGTCAGTTGCAGTGATTTAATCTACAGTGCTGCTTTGTTAGATTATTCCCATCCTTTATGAGTACATATTAGGTCTATAAAGTCACTCTGCTGCCCTTAGATGGATAATTCAGATAATGGTAAATACCTTTAAAATGGGATCCTGCCTTCAAAGCATGCGGCACTTCCTACGGCACTTCAAACACTGCAGTAATTAAGGTGAGACAGACATGGGGGACTAATATCGCTCTAACACAAATGGGCGCACCCTCCTCTTCTCAGACCTATTTATTGGGCATGCCCGAGAGTTTAAGATCCATAATTGGTTTTGCCTTTTACCCCTTGAAGGATGACATGATACCTCAATGTTCATGTTCACTTGTCATCATCATGAGTAGTATTGTATGTATCGGAACGGGACTATAGTTAAGTACTGTTTATTACTCAATCGACCTGCAGCCAATCAGAGGCCTCCCTTTTGGCGGGAAATTCAAAAGCAGCCAATGAGAGGCCTCCCTTTTGGCGGGAAATTCAAATAGGTCACGTGACCGGAAGTGACCTACTTCCGGTCACGTGACCTTTGGGCGGGAAATTCAAATAGGTCACGTGACCGGAAGTGACCTACTTAAGAGGGTCACGTGACCACCATGTTGGCGGGAAATTCAAATAGGTCACGTGACTGGAAGTGACCTACTTAAGGGGGTCACGTGACTACTAGGTTGGCGCGAATTTCAAAATAAGTCACTTGAGATTTTTATGGATAAATAAATTTTAAAAAAGAAAAAAAGCAAGCTGAAAGCTTGCTAAAAAATAATTTAAAAATGCGGCTCTTTTTTTCTAGGAGGGAGGGGGCGGAGGGGCACTCTGGGGGGCACTCTTTAAGATGCATGGGGGGGGAGGGGGGGAGGGGGGGAGGGGAAGGGTTTTTTAAGAGTGAGACTCGCTTCTCTGCCCTCTCTTTTAGAGGGCAGAGAGGCGAGTCTACTGGTTCGTCTACTTACAATGAAATGTATCATGATTGCGTTTATGATGATGTGCATCTCTTGCTGGCTAGACTTTCAAGCAAATTTGCCAAAGTCCAGCCCGTTATTGAATGTCCGGCCTAGCCTGACCCTCAGTAGAACAGTCCTTGACCCATCTATTATAGTCCAGCAGCGCCTGACTCTTGTATGAGAGTAGTATTGGCGACATTGGCTGACTCTGATATTTACCTGTGTGTACGGAGGGAGGAGAGGGTTCACAGCCACAGCTCTCTTAAGGCAAAGCTTGCGCTTATAGAGCACTACTAGTGGAGGTCTGGATAAGGAGGCTATGGTGGTTGTCTTCAAAAAAAATAAAAAAATAGCCATGGCGCATGTCGATGTCGCTTAATTATGCTCATATCTCATGTCGATTTTAAGAATTGCTCATGTCACCTGTCACTATGTTTTTCAAGCTTCATGTCAAATGTCACTAGGCCTCATGTCGAATGTCGATTCTAAGAAACAGGTATGTCACCATCTCGAATTTAGCGGTCCACACTGCCGCTGCTGCTGCTGCTGCTGCTGCTGCTGCTGTTGCTGCTGCTGATTTGCTGTTGCTGCTGCTGTCGGTGCTGCTGCTTGTGCTGCTCGTGCAGCTGCTGCAGCTGCTGACAGCTGCTGCTGCTTGTGCTGCTCGTGCAGCTGCTGCAGTTGCTGACGATGTCACGGATGCTGTTGACAGATGCTGCTGCTTGTGCTACTCGTGCAGCTGCTGCTGCTGCTGCTGCTGACGATGTCACGGATGCTGCTGACAGATGCTGCTGCTTGTGCTGCTTGTGCAGCTGCTGCAGCAGCTGCTGCTTGTGCTGCTCGTGCTGCTGCTGCTGACGATGTCACGGATGCTGCTGACAGATGCTGCTGCTTGTGCTGCACGAGACCGAGTAGCCGCTATTACTAATGCTACTAATACTAGTATGAGAAAACACATTTAGTCAGTCGACTAAATCAAGGAGGTTTTCTGACTTCAGTGGATCGTTTAGCCATCGGCCACAGGCAAAACTTGAAACCATTTTATACATGGGGCAATTGGCAGAGTCGAAACATGTTGGTACGATGGGGTCGATCATGTTCATCATCAGTTCAGGCAAAGGAAGTGTGTCAACAGCACGCGAAAACTTCATGTCCGGATGTTTCAACACAAGACTTTTTATCACACTCACACAGCTGCTTTGAAGAGTGAATCCTTGACCAAACTTGAGCTTTTCCAACACAGCTTTGGCCTCCTTCTGTGCAGTAAGGGATCTCTCTTTCGGGGTCATCGCAGTGCTGGCTGGCATGTCCTCAAAGTCTTTAACATAATGTTCCAACGGGCTACAAATGATGTACTCCAGATCATCGTCCGCATATGTCGTCTCCTCGCACCATATTGTGTCTTCTCCTGTTTCGAATTCCGTCATTTTCTGAACAATCTCCTCGTGAGTGCGTTGCATATATCGAAGCTCCTTCAAAGACCAGATAACTTGTATGCCGAACCCTGAAAAACCTGAAGGAATTTCACCACTACAGTCAGGCCAACTATACGGAGCTAAGAAAAATAGCTCCAACAAAATTTTCTCCCTCTGTCCAAATGAAACTACTTCCGTTCCGATGAAGTTGAAGCATGCTTCTATCCATTGCTCCTTGGTGACGTCCTTCCAATGTTTCTTTACCTCACATGCATCATAGGGCACTGTTTCTCTTCTTGCTTCTAGTGGGAGTTGCTTTTTCTTTCTTGGACTCATTTGGAGAGTTTCGATGCTCTGTAGCGTCGACACTTCGATAAGAAAAGAAGCTGTAAAGGTAGAAATAACCCTCATAACATGCTGAGCGAGCGTGGAGTGGACGATGCTACGATGATGAAGGGCGGGTCGAGAAAGTGTGATGGGTGGGAGCGGCGTTTCACTCCTTATGTACCCTGTCCTAGATAATCCTCTTAAACGGCTGAAAAGACTCTCTCAGTACAGAGTCTCTACTCAATTAAGTGATCTGTTAAGTAAGTTTTCACATGCTACTTGACTACTGCAGGTGGGTTTAGACTTAAGCAGCTTAGTGCACACACGTGTCTGTTAGAAAGCTACCTGCACACCTGCCTTCCTTTTTCACTAGTATTTACCCCTTGCCGACTTATAAGGCGCCTATACACGTGTCAGCCTCCTTATATACGTCTTCTTGCTTCTAGAGCTAAGCTACTTACCGTCGTTTTCAGCTGCCGCAGGCTGACTGGCAGCTATTTAAAAGAGAATACCCGTTACCTGTATAACGGATCAGGAGGTTATGAGATTAGAGTGTGTAAACAAAAAAAAGCTACAGGGGGCATGTGTCTGTCTGTGAGGTAGAGACGATGTGGTAAGCGGCTCAAGTGTAAAACAAAAGCACCTCCTCTTGCCGCAGTGAGTGGCGCGGGACGTCGGCTGGCTAGTTGAATAAGTGTCAGCTTAAAAGATAATCCGTCCACGGGCTGGCGCGTCACACCTGTCGTTAATCACCCCCTGTAGTCTTTGTATACGCAGGTGGTGACCCGGCTTTATCTCTTCACCAGCTATAATCCCATATACATGTAGCGCACGTTACACTCGTTATCTCTCTTTTCATGCTGAGGGATTAGGGGTGGAAGGGTTCAGGTGAAAAGCGATTTGATTCCTCTCTGGAAGAGGGTGGGGCTCTAGGTGAAAACAAGCTTAGACCATCCAGATTAGCCGCTCTCTCGGCTATATAAAGAGCCTCAATTTTTTTTATCTCTGCCCACTTCGTCTTGTTGTACACTATCAGTCACGAGGCAGACGCTCGAAGTAGCAGATGTTTGCAGTATGGATTATACAGAGGTTACCTGCTAATAGGATTTTGTCAGAATAGGGTGAGTTGCTCTTAAAATGTCCATTTTAAATGGGTTGTTAATATGGTATCTGATGTTAATGAGCTAACACCTAACATTGAGGATTATGACCTCCCAGAGGGGCGTCTCGCCAAATTCTCCGGTCTTGACTATAGGCTTAACTGTCTAAAGACTGTGGAGCACGTTAATGGGCGGTCTCCTTACTAATTTCACTTGACCAGGCCGGCAGGGTCAACTAGTCTAGGTAATTACAACCACAAGGGCGGCTACTCAACATCCAAGTGGACCTACTACTACGAGATTGTCTTTTGACCACTCTGCTGCCGCCTGCTGGTCTGGCGATTACATGCTCTAGTATAGTTCTCCGCTCTTTTCGTCAGATGGCGCCACAATAGGGTTTTTGTACATTTCCACGATACTCGCGAACATTTTAAACGCATAATGACCTATAATAAGCAACAAAGCACACTTCTAATATATTGAATATAAGAAACATGTCAACGTTGTGTATTTCTGATAGAATGAGGCAGATTCTTTGAAATATCAACTAAACTATAGCGAGATTGAAAATACTACACCATAACTAAAGCGATATAAAAGCTATATAAAGTCAGAACTTCTCACGGAACGGCATCTGCAACAGATCACTCAACCATTCGTCTTGAAATGCCACACAGGGTTCCCGTCCAACAGGACTTTGAGCCTTGAAGCTTTTGAGGGAGGTTTGATCTTATGTTGCTTAACATGTGGTGTAATTAATCAACACCGCGGCCCCTCTTTAGGGGCCACACAATAAACAAAGAATAAAAAAGGGTAAGCCTTAAGTTTAAAGTGAATCTCCCAGGATTTTGGCGAGGCCGACAAAGGGGGAGGTAACAGATTTAAACTGCAGGAGACTATACGCAAACCTTGATACTCTCAGAGGGGAGCCCTATATTGCGAGCCTGTGGTCAGATCTATCACCTCTAGGGTGCAGTCTGCATATCATAAATGACCACCACAGACATTGGGATATAATGTTAATCCTACTCCAGGGTCTCCATAATTAGCGGGGCTCGCCTTGAGATGGGAAATTCACTACAGCACTATCTGTCGTTGAAAATGGTGCTCGTGTAGAGTCGGGATGATGTACCAAAAGAGCATTTTATACACAATGATACCCTTGTACAAATGCGTATACCTAGTAGGCTGTGTCTTATCATCAAATCTAAGAGGGTGCGCTATAGTTTTATTATACTTTTATAGACCATTTTAAAATCCGAGCTTAGCTTAGTTCATAGTCTCCTTACCAATTTTCACTTGACCAGGCTGGCAGAGCCAACTAGTCTAGGTAATTATAACCACAAAGGCGGCTACTCAAGATCCAAGTAGACTTACTACTACGAGATTGTCTTTTTGACCCCTCTGCCGCCTAGTTATTACATCCTCCAGTCTAGCTCGCCACACACCCTTTGAGCAGCTCCATTGCCTCGGTAAAAGTGTAGGGGTGTGCTTTCCACCTTCAGTCATCCATAGATTCGATCACCATCACCCCCCTTGAAATGACCTCAGCTGTTAATTAGGGCGTAAAGCAGCCCAACAACCAACCAAGTCCCTGTCAAAGATGTGAATAACGAACGCGCTAGTATAGTTCCCCGCTCTTTCGTCAGATAGCGCCACAATAGAGGTTTTGTACATTCTTACGATGCTCGCGAGCATTTCAACGCATAATGAGCTATATAGGCAACAAAGCGCGCTTCTAATATATTAAAATATAAAAACAATTCAATATTGTGTATTTCTGATAGAAATGAGGCGGTTTCCTTAAATACCAACTAAACTATAGCGAGATGAAAAATACCACACCATATCTAAAGCTTTATAAAAAGCTATAGAAAGTCAGAACCTCACACGGATCGGTATTCTGTCTGCAATGGATCACCCCTGACCCACTGGTCCTCGCATGCCACACACGGCTCTGCCGTGTTTGTGCTTTGAGGTATCACCCATCAAGTGATCCATGCTGCCCAACATGAGGCGTAATTAATTACGCTGATGTTGCATAGCACAGCGGCAGCATCTAACTAACTCTAAGGAGTTAGTCGGCCCCTCTTTAGGGGCCACACAATAAACAAAGAATACCCTGAATCTGGGACCTGCGGGCGAAGGCCCCAACTGTGAAGTCATTATTGGCCACATTGGTAATATCAATTAAAACTTTAGACAACACCCACCTTAAGTATCATTAACAGACAATATCAATAAACTTAGCATCCTCTTGGTTACCACATTTAGCACCAATTTTACAACTCACAGGGGCCACCCTTGAAAATAACACCAGCCTCACCACGCTTTTATTGCTCTGCTGATTTCTCCAATCCAAAACATTGGGTATCTAGTCCAGCTGTGAGCTCATTAGGTCAGCCCTTTGTCGGCCTCGCCGGCAAGTCCCGGATTCAGTATAGAAAGACTAAGGGGGCGGGGAGTAGGTCTTTAAGTTTAGCGCTATCTGTGTCATTAGACCATTCTTAAAAATCGACATGTGACATGAATAAAAAATTCTCAATTACTGTATAAGTAGGCGCCTCAACTCTTCCTTCAAATTCCGGCCTTGCGGGTGGTCAAATTAAAAAAAAAAATTCCTAGTAGTCTATGGTCCCAAGAGTCCGATTGTATCAATTACGGTGCCCCTACATTTTCCCCCTTAGTGACACTAGTGACAACGCCTTTTTCACTTAGGGTCATGTGACATGGTCATTTCTTAAAAATCGACATGCGACATGGGACACGTTCATCTCAAACCCTTAGCCTCTAGAGAGTTCAAAATAGCGCTGCCGCTGTAGTCTGCCCGTTTCTGTGATCAAATATGCACCCTTCCTAATAGCACCCCCACTGGTGCATTGCATAAAAATAGCCCTCCTGACCTCATTTCTTGAGCTATAAAAAAACACAAACCCCTCATTTTAATCACAATATCATGGCAGTCAACATGAATGGAGTCATTAGTGGAGAAAGATAAGAGTCTCTGTTTTCTGTAGCCTACAATATTATGGTGACATTCTTCATGTCAAAATGTAATAAATAAATATGAGTTGTTAAACATTGTTACCATGGGGATGTTAGTAATTGTGTTCTTGAAGACGTATGTGAAATCCAGATGTATGTGCCTCTGCCCAACAATGACCCTAGCCATTTTAAGTAAACCTGTTCTGTCTGAGTTAGAAGGGTGCCTAGGGCCAGAGCTACAGAACCCCTAACTGCTGTGAAAGTGCCCCTCTCCTGCCTAGATCACAGAAATGGGAAATATGTTCAGATGCATTCACCATGATATTTCTGGATCTAAGCAGATCTGAAAAGCTCTCATAGAGATCTATACTAATGGAACCACTATGTATTTTTTAACTCATTTTTCAAAAATTTATCAAACTCCCTACCTTAGCGCCCCTATAAATAGGGTTAAGTACCTGTCCGACTCCCCTACCACTGCTGCTGGAGGAGTACCGAGAACTACCCTCTTTTTAGAAAACTAAGTAAAAATATCCTTCTTCATGTCCAGTTACATACAATGTCGATCAATTTGACACTGTAGCAGCATGTCTCCATATCTGTATGCTGCATAAATGCACAATACACGGTTCTGCACGCACTTAAACCAAGGCTAACATGGGTGACCTATATAGATGTGATACTCTCGTTTTCGGGGCTAGTAGAAATTAGGCGGCTAATATAGACGTTCCGGGTTAGAACCCTCACTAAGTTTTAGTCAAGACGTCTAGCCACAGGCGCCTTAGGCGACGAAAGCGCGTCAAGGCGTTTACAGGGTTCGAACCCGTGAGCTGCTCCTTGGGGTCACAAAAAACGCTTCAACCTTAAAATCCCATAGGAAATTTTTTTTGGGTTTTTGGACTTTAGGCCTGAATTTGGGGGTGATCCCGGGCTGATAGAAAAATAATTCTTGGACGAGCGGATAGCTCTGGATCTCTTTTTATCTAAAACAGCGAAAAATTGATTGTGGTTCCGCCGCAATTCATCCGACGAGGGGTAATCAGCCCCCCCCTCTGCCAATCATGGCAGTGAATTTAGACGGCGCGCAATCTCTCGCAGCCACCGCGGACGGACCAATTAGTCCTGTCGGCATCTTAGTATGGTTCGTGTGACCTACTTAGAGGCTCACACGGTGGGGGTGTGTCCGGCGTTCGGCGCGCTGATTGGCTACTGGTGGGAGGTGCTGTGCTGCGTCAGGAACTTTACCTATTTGGGACGGGTGTTAAAGGCGCACTGAGTTGAGGTGCACCTTTAAGCAAGAGCGCGATCCGGTCGTCGCGTTGGTAGCCTTACTACCTGTCGCGCATTTAACTAGAGGCTTAAGTGTGACAAATGACGATTCTTTGTCGACGCGACTACTAACATCAGCAGCATCGGCAGCAGCGGTAGCAGCATCGGCAGCAGCTATAAGGTGAAAACATGTTCAGACACGGTCGGCGTGTGAGACCTGTCCAGGCACGTCCGAGCAAGTTCGAACGTGTCTGAACATGTTCCGGAGTGCAAGACGCGTGCACATACAGACCGAACAGACACACACAGACCCACACACCCACACACCCCTATGTAGTGTGGGATGTAAAAGAAACCCTTGTCTCGGTAAAAGGGCCATAGATTCGATCACCATCACCGCCCTTGAAATGACCATAGCTGTTAACTAAGGCGTAAAGCAACCCACACACCCACACACCCACACACCCACACATTTTTCTGTATGAGCCTTCAGACCTGAAGCTGCTCAGTGTACGGGACTAGGTTTTGTCATAGGCCCTACGGACGCTACTCAAGGGGGAATAAGAGAGCTGTCTCACCATGACATGGGCTGGCTGTAGTTTTTTATGTTTCGGTACCTACAACCAAACAGCCAGTACCCACCCCAGGGCTTCATGTTGCACGCGGGAAAAGTATAACGGTGGCGCCAACTGTCGGAATAGCGGGTACACTACGTCAGTAGTTCTTTTGTTCTCCGCTGAGTGACTGGGCGAAATGTAGTCGGTAGCTCTATTTTCTGTGCACTGTTCTGTTCATTTTCTACACTTAACGCTTAAATAGACCGCGTGTTTGTACAAGCTAGCCGTTTTTATCAGTGCAAAAATTAAATAAGCATCGGATAGAACAATAAAAAAATGAGAAAGTAATCCAGCACTTAGTATAAGGCACCAGTTTTATCATGAGACACCGAAAGTCTGTTTTTTTTAAGGTGGATAAGACAGTCGACTGAGAGCTCCAAACTAACCAAAAACGTACCAGAGGGCGATCTATCTCAGAACGTACCCGACAGGGCAGGGGCCTTCTACACCCCGGCTCTGATGAGCAAGCGAGGGCCTATTCCTCTTTTGAGGTGGGCCCAAAATTGAACAAAAGAATAAACTCAAAAAAAGCCTTAAGATTGAAAGAGTTGTAGATACTGATTTTAACGAGGAAGTCCCATTCATTAGTTTACAAATAGTCAGTGTAAGTACGCCCATGTATAGGAGAGAGACCTTGCTTATTTCTTATAAAGTTGTAAGATAGTCACATCATGATGCACATCATCATAAACGCAATCATGATACATTTCATTGTAAGTAGACGAACCAGTAGACTCGCCTCTCACTCGCGAGTCTCACTCTTAAAAAACCCTTCCCCTCCCCCCCTCCCCCCCTCCCCCCCTCCCCCCCCATGCAGAGTGCCCCCCAGAGTGCCCCTCCCCCCCCTAAAAAAAAGAGCCACATTTTTAAATTATTTTTTAGCAAGCTTTCAGCTTGCTTTTTTTCTTTTTTAAAATTTATTTATCCATAAAAATCTCAAGTGACTTATTTTGAAATTCGCGCCAACCTAGTAGTCACGTGACCCCCTTAAGTAGGTCACTTCCAGTCACGTGACCTATTTGAATTTCCCGCCAACATGGTGGTCACGTGACCCTCTTAAGTAGGTCACTTCCGGTCACGTGACCTATTTGAATTTCCCGCCCAAAGGTCACGTGACCGGAAGTAGGTCACTTCCGGTCACGTGACCTATTTGAATTTCCCGCCAAAAGGGAGGCCTCTCATTGGCTGCTTTTGAATTTCCCGCCAAAAGGGAGGCCTCTGATTGGCTGCAGGTCGATTGAGTAATAAACAGTACTTAACTATAGTCCCGTTCCGATACATACTATACTACTATCATGCACTAACATAGTGCTGGCGAGTAACACACTGGAACTGCATTAACATCAGCCCCTTAGTGTCAGCAATTGGTTAAATGCAACCCTAGTGAGATACTTGCTATGACTTCATTCATGCACCATCAAAGCACTATGTGACCCTTAAAGGGTCATAAAAGCTGCCAGATATTTGTCATGATTTATCACTGGTTGTAGGTAAATCAAAACACGTAAGAAATTGCTCTCACCATGACTATCAAGAATCAGGGCATTACCTAATACGTCATGTAGTAAATGCGTCTTTAGGTTTCATATAATAGGGACAATTGATAAATGCTATTGTTGAGTGCGGGTAAATCAAAATGTCAAGAAATTACTCTCACCACGACAGAATACCAGGAGATTAGTCAATACATCATGTATTCAGTTCATCTTTAGATGTCATATAATTACTAACATTTGAAAATGTTAGCAGACAAGCAATATGAGGACTCTGCAGGGGAAGTGTTGCATATTTCTGTTCTGCTGCACTGCTCAAACCTTTTTCTGAATGGGTTCTTGAATGGGGATGAGGAAAGGATGCCCTGCGTTGGGGTGATTCTTTCTGTGCATTTACTCAGGGAGGTACAAAGTCCTACAGCAAAACAAAAACAGCACAGACATTGATACTGAAACGCGGAGGACAGAGATGGGGCTCTTGATGGGGGGGTCCACATGTCGCATGTCGATTTTAAGAAATGACCATGTCACTTAATAAAGGTCATGTCCTATGTTGATTGTAAGAACTGTCCATGTCCCATGTCACTATCGTTTTAATCCTCATGTCGCATGTCACTAAGCCTCATGTCACATGTCAATTTTAAGAAATGCCCATGTCGCCATATCGAATTTAGGGGTCTAGAGCCATAGAGATCTTTGACCACTCCCTGAAGACCCTGGCCTGTAGAGTCCTATAGAGACAGAAGCCAGCATTATACGGGGCCGTGAATTAACCCATAGAGAGAGTCAAGCATTATGCGAGGCCGTGAATTAACCCATAGAGAGAGTCGAGCATTATACGGGGCCGTGAATTAACCCATAGAGAGAGTCAAGCATTATACGAGGCCGTAAATTAACCTATAGAGAGAGTCGAGCATCATACGAGGCCTTGATTTAACCTATAGAGAGAGTAGAGCATTATACGAGGCCGTGAATTAACCTATAGAGAGAGTCCCACATTACACGGGGCGGCAGATTAACTGATGAACCCCTAACCTTGGCTGACACATCCAACAACAGCCGTGGATGTGAATCAAGGCCCCCACCCCGCCTTACGTAACCCTCTGTAATACCCCTACCCTGTAACATCCCCCTATACTGCCTACCCCCCCCCCCCCATCCACTGTAACATCCCCCTCTGCTGACCAATGAATAATACAGGCCCAGGGCTCATCACTGCTCAGTACCTCACCCATCCCATAGAAACCCCATGCTAACCCTTTAACAACATGATAGCAAAGAGCAAATACTACTAAGAGGGTCCACTCAGGTGTTCTCCCATTGGTAAGCATTGTCCCTCGGCAATCAGAATACCTCAAAATATCCAAAAAGGGTGGTAATATTGCACGGAGGGTAGCTCCAATATTTATTAAATTTTGTTATTCTGGCAATAAAAAGTGGTTTCATCTGTGGTTAAGTAAATAAGTATTGAGTGGGCTATGTGGGTCGTACACTACATCCACAAGGAGGTGCTATGGGCTTTTGGGGGGATATGGAATTGGTCAGTGGACCCTCTTAGTCTTAGTATTCTTTGCTCTTTGATGATAGTACTTAACCTTGTATGACCTTTATATGTCCAGTTTCATGTCTGAATGTGGCGCTAGTAAGTTATGCATCCTCATGACCTTGTAACACCGGCTCTGTGGATCAGGGTCCGTCTCCAACACCACAGGTGGTGAGTTCAATCATTGGTCGAGCCAGTTCTCTTGTTTTACCTACATCCACCTAAAATTCGTTTTCCCCTCACATGGATGATTGAACATATCATCAGCCCTGAGAGGCGAACCCAGGACCTTTAGACTATGATTTACAAGATTCTGCTGTCCCTGTACAGAACATAGTGCTGTAAATATACACAAGCTCACTTGTTGTAGGTCTACAGCAAAATCTAGTGGAACCAAAGTTGTCCCCAGTATTTGCTGTACAGGAACACTACTTACTTCTAACAGTGCAGCTATCCAGTGTCACAGAACGTAGAATCAACTTAGTGAGCACCATGGACTTTGTCAGCCAGGTTCCTGAATGTAGCTAAAACGAGTGACATACATACTGTGTTACTTCTAGCACTTCCATAGCCTTCACCCTCAGAAAAGTGAGAGTCATTGTGCCTGACCCTCAGGTGAGGGTAGTTTTAGCGACAATGACTTTCACTTTTCTGTGTGTGTTCCTCCAACCCCAGTAAAGACCAACCACGAGGAAGGACTGTTAACCGTTGCTATCTTGTCCGCCATTTTGACAGGAATCACCACCAAAAATGCCCGGAGACAAAAACACCAGGAACTAGCTCACTGCTGGTTCCTGTCATGTCATGATAACCAGCAATCACCCCAGTGGGCACAAAATTCAGTCCAACGTTGAATCAACATTGAATCAACATTGACAACCATTTAACAATGTTGATTCAACGTTCTGTGCCCACTGGGATAACACAGAAGATTCTGAAGTAAGGCAAAAAAAAAGGTGTGTCGACTCTGAGACAATCAATTTGACCCTGAAATACTCCCAAAATTACTTAAAACATTAGTATTTTTTTCAAAATTGGATAAAGTTTCTCATTGACTACGACGTCAACTCGTACACTATCAAATTGACCCTAAAATAGCCCTCAAATCACTTAAAACATAATTTTTTTTCAAAATTGGATAAAAATTTCTAGGGTCGGCCCTGTTTAGCTAGGTAGGGTCGGGTAACCTGAAACGCACCTTTTTTTTTTATTTGGCCTAATCAATGCATCTCATCACTAAGCACATATCCTGCACATACCTCCAGGCTGTCCCGGGGCTGTCCTGTATGTATATAGGCCTGGCCGGCCGCCGTGCAGTCAGCCTGATGGGCGCCGTATGGGGCAATCAATGGGTGAGGATGTGGGACGCTGGGCAGACACTCATGGAACGCTGGTACTGCTGTAATTGCCACAACCCAGGCCTCAAACACCCCAAGTGGTCACAGCGCCAGCCAGGGCAAAAACAATAGTAAGGCCGTGTCTCACCAAATCGATACAAGTTGAAAGTCTACCAGTGACCTGGTGCAATCTATGACCGGGTGCAACCCTTGCTTGGTGAGATTTTGAGAGAAAATGACCATCATATCAGTTTTTTTTTAATGTGAACCAGTTCCTATTTCGGCAAAAATGAGTCTCTGTAAGATTTTGAAGAAAATGAACCCTTGCTTAGTGAGATTTTGGTAAAAATGTACCTTTTTTAGTGGTATTTAAAAACGAACAGTGATTTCGGTCGGTGTCTATTCAGAGAGATACTTAGGGACATTTTGTTGAAACATGTGGAGGCCTATGCTAAGTGTACCAGGTAATATGGTCCATTGTCTGTCGGCAGACGACATTTAGTATAGTAGTGACGTCACACACTCCCACCCCTGCCCCAGACACACGCACTCCAATACCGGAAGTTGCGTCTGTCACGTGGGCGAGACTTGGTACAGAACGGGGTCTACACAACCACCAGCACGGACTGAAGACACTTTTCACACTCTCCAATCTGACCTTTGGTCCTCTATTTTCCCTGTTGACGTGGTTGTGTTATGTTTGGACAGTTGATCAACCACATCTCTTTCTTTTTTGGAGATTTATGACAGGAGTATTATATTCACATTTAAAGATAGAAGATACTGTGCCCCCTAGAAGGGTATATGTACACTTCACTTGTATTACTTGCACCTAGAGGCGTGGTTTGTATAAGCCGCGGGTTATATATGGGAATTCACGCTCTATCTCAAATAAATGTGACAAGTACTGCTAAAAATAGCCTTATTTAACTTCTCCGGTGACTCTAGCACGTTTGTTCAGCATAATGTGGCCAGTTCAGGAGTGAGTTGAGTTGGGGCAGGCTGGCTTGGGAGGAGGAGGAGATGGAGGTCTGGGCAGTCCCTAGGTCCCATGGACAAGTGATAGGAAATGTCCACCCAACACGCCACCCCTGTATTCAAGTCTTATAGAGACGCCGCCCCTGTCATGGTAGAAGAACATCTGGTCCTGCAAGCCTGAAGTCTTAACCCTGTTAGGGCAGCATAGTGCTTTAATGTCCTGTGTGCTTTTGTCGGTATGATGCATGAATTCAGCCCTAGCGATGCATCATACCGATGTGCCTCTTAAAAATCGACACGGGCGACACGGCGACACGGCCCTTTTAAAAATTGACAGACACAAACATCTTTATAATACCCTAGTATGTTCTAAATACATAAAATTCAACACAGTGACACGGCCCTTTTGCTAGAAATCGACATGGCGACATGGTCAAAATTGTGGGGATCCATGTAGAGGCACACCGATCTTACAGAACTCCGGAACTCTCAAATGGTTGGTATATGATGCACCAGTACGATTTATTTATGACAAATAGAGATGAAGCCTTGAGGCATCGTGCTTTCCCTAACGGTCTGACTACCATGGCTGTGATGATTATTACCATCATGTTAGATCCATCATGACATAATGGTTGCCATTTATACTGCATTAAGTCAAGTCACTTTAGCTGGGTTGGACATTTTAGGGGCATTGTAAACGTTCTCAAACGGGCTTATTAACATCTACCGGTTGAGCAGCGAGCATTGCCATTTAGGGAATGTTCATTTATTAATTACAGGGGGGGGTGGTGAGATTTCGCGCGGAGGTGCGAAATCTTTTTACGCCCCCCCCCCCCCTCGAGAGCGCGTGTAACGTTTCGCCCCCCCCCCCTTTGAACTATAGTAACGCGCGGGCTTTTTTCCTAAAAAGGGGCTGTAAATAATAAATGAACACTCCCTTAGAGACTACCTCTTTCATAATGTGTGTGTTTGAGGGAGGGGGGGGGGGTAATCTGATTTTAAGCATGTCACTGCAGCACCGTTTAGGAGAGGCAGTGTGCCACTGTGTCACATTTTATGCATATATAGGAATATACTTGGAATGTATGGAAATATATAGGCGTTTTACAGCCTACAACCAGCCCAGATTTAACCCTTTAAGGACCGAATAGTGCTTTGATTGTATGTCTTTGGTTGTCATGATGCATGAATGCTGCATTCAAGCATCATGGCATACCGATCCTATGGAGTTGATGCATTCCCAAAGGACCAGCATGATGCATGCATCCCTGGTTCGCCAGGCTTGCATGCATGCTTGATGACGACCAAGCAGCTACATATTAAAGCAGCATGCGGCCCTTACAGGTTAAACCCTGCGGCCCGCCCCTGACACCGGTACTTATTGACAAGTTTGCTTAGTGACACCTAAAAGTGGCACCGGATGCGGCCCCGATCAATAACCCACGTCACATCCGGGTCAGCAGGGCCGGGCTGCGCGCGCACTCCCCGTGACGGCAGAGTCAACACGGGCGCCGCCATCTTGTTTGCTGCTGGGGGAAACTTCAAGAACCCCCACCAGGTGGCAGGGTCGGCGGTTAACCCTTTATGGACGGCAGGATGCCTCAAAGATGGGATGGACCCCTAAAATCGACATGGCAACATTGCCTTTTTTTTTAAATCTATATTCAACATGAATAGTGATATGAGGGAAAAATAAGTGACATGAAATGGGGCATTTCTTAAATTTGACATGGGACATGACATGTTCTCAGAGGCGCCATGGAACATAGGAATTTAAGTGACAGGCGATATATATGGCCATTTCTTAAAATCGATATGCGACATGGGGACTCCCCCCCCCCCCAATCTACACCCCCTCAAAGCACTGCTTTTGCAGAACAAATCATCTTTATTTACTCAAAGGTTATTCCGAGACATAATTATGTTCATTAAATATTGATATGATGTGTACAATATCAAATAGAGTGAATCAGATTGTTGAATGATCATTGATGCACCAATGAATAACACACCTGCACCTGCACTGCATCATGCAGGCCCATCAGGAGTGTATCAACTCCATAAGGTATGATGCATAAATGCAGCACTGGTGAGCTACTGGCCAAGGCTGCATTCATGCATTGTGCAGACAAAGGGCATTTTGGATTCATATTTTCCCTTTACACACGGGAATTCTACTTAACTTTGAGAATTATTTTCCTGATCTATTCACAAACCAGTGTATTTTAGCGTTAGGGGTGGGGGCTCTTATACTTAAGCACTATGAGGTATTAAAGCGCTGTGTGGTATTTACAAGGCGTGGTCGGCGTCTGAAGTGTGATATATGACATGCGCACTCTGTGTCGATGGCATATTACGCCAACTTCCGGCTACCAGCCACTGCCTTATAAGGAAGTGGGCACTTTTTAATAATGTGTGTGTTGGGGGGGGGGGGGATGGCTTGTGGATTTTGTGACCAAAAAAGATCGGACCTTCAAATTTATTAAGGAGGGGATCAAAAAGGCCTATACCAAACATAAAGTTTGGAACAGAAAGGAATTGTTCCTCTCTCACAGGGTCATGAATGATTTCGGTACTCACGCAAAATCCAACATACCCCTTTTGTTGTAAAAACAAAAGAACTGCCCCCTCTCTAAGCACACACCCTCCACCTTCACTTTCTCAAAAAAAAAGTTTAGTTCATTTGCTAACATAAAAAACTAATTTTGATAGGGGGTCCCGGGCATAATTTTAGGGTTTGAGGCTTAAAAAAGTTAAAAAATAGGACAAAATGGTCTAAATCTCATATTTAAAGCCTAAAATAATGGGTAAAATGGCAAAAGTCAATGTATTGAATGGTCATGGTTTATGCCCTTGGTTATTTTGAGCAACATCGTATCATCTATAATTATGTCTTTCATCTCCTGCAGCAGCAACGTCTCAAGCTCCAAAATGAAGTGGTTGGTTTATCTAAATAAAATTGATCCAGTATTTTGACCAATATCACGCTTTCTTTCCTATTTATTGTATTTCTGCTCATTGCCTATCATTTTGCTGAAATTTGGGTGGAATTAAATCATGCAGGATGTTATGCTTCCCAATGAAGATACACTATAAAAGACGAAAACTGGACTCATGGGATCTAATCCACTTTCTAAGATGCTACTGCCCATCCATAACATATCCATTATCCCCTTACCATGAGAAAATACTTTTACATCATTTGGAACAGCTTAAGGTAGGATTTAGAATTAGTTAAGCTGACTTTTCTTTACCCTCTCTGTAACCTCTAGATGCAAACATCGTAAATATCGGGAGATTCACGGCATTTAAATATCACATTTCCGCTATCATAATTCTTATTGCATTGCTCGAAGCCAATGAAAATCCCCAGGCGCCTGAATATATCGGGTCCTCTCCAGGTTACCTTGTGCCACTCTCAGGTGGGTGGCCGACCCTGCCACCTGGCCACGTGATCAAAGGACCGGTGGTTATATAAGACCTGTGTGTTTACTTGGAAGGCAGTCAGTGCAGGCTCAGCTGGAGACAAGACTTCACTATGTCCAACTGTGCGGACAACGCTGTATATTGATATTATATCGACTGTTTCCGATATTCGTATAGAAACATGATCAGAGCCGTGTGTTGATTTCACACTGAGTGTTCCCCTGTTCAGGAATGTGATTTACTTTGTAATAAAGTTATTATTATTATATCATATCATTGATACAATTCAAGTAAATATGCAACATATACAGGTTTATCAGAAATTGGTCTTGGAAGATCATTTTGTATCTTAATGAGGACCTAATAAAAAAATTACAAATTTACAAAATTAAAAAATTCTCGCACCTGGAAACTGCCGTTCTCTTTGTCCTTTAAACTAGAATAACCAGAAACCCTAACTGACATAATTATCAATATATGCTCTTTAGAATTAAACGTGTACACCTACCACACGTATAATGAAGCACTCCGCTGCTGTCAATATTAAAGATTACCATAGTGGCCTGATTAAGGGAGCTTGCACTTATGAATGTTGATGGTACCATTTACCCTGCGTTTATTCAAAATACAAAGATGGCCTGAATTTCCATTATCGTACCCTCATCAACACTGCGCCTATTTAAGACCTGCGCTTATTTGAGACTGCGTTTATTCAAGCCACTACAGTAGGCCTACTTGATAAAGGGAACCCAATATCAAAGATAACACCTACTTAATACGCGGCACCCTGCGCCATTGACGTGTGATTCAGGGGCCGTGGCGTCATGTAAAACACCCTGCGCGGAGGAGATCAGAGGCTGTCATGGCCGCCGCGCTAGTCTACACAAGCCGCCTGGTTTTGAGTTGACATTGATTGGACGGGGATTGTCTGCTCCCTGTGTGCTGGGGGGGAGGGGGGAGGGGTGTCAGGGGGGAGCAACTCACAGTGCAACTCATCCTGGAATAACAGAGCAGCTCACAGAGCAACTCAAAGAGCAACTTACAGAGCAACTCACAGAGCAGCACACAGACCAACTCACAGAGCAACTCATCCTGGGGTAACAGAGGACCTAACAGAGCAACTCAAAGAGCAACTTACAGAGCAACTCAAAGAGCAACTCAAAGAGCAACTCACAGAGCAACTCAAAGAGCAACTCACAGAGCAACTCACAGAGCAGCACACAGAGCAACTCACAGAGCAGTAACTCAAAGAGCAACTCACTGAAAACTGACGCACAGAGGAACTAGCACAGTAGCTCACAGAAACTCAAAACTCACAAAACACAGGAGCACACAAAGCAACTCAGGGAGCAGAAACTCACAGAGCAGCTCACCAAGTACCCCACCTAGAAGCTTACTGAGCAACTCACTGAGCACATCACAGAGCCGCTCACTGAGTAGCACACGAAGACACTCAGAGAAACTCACACACACACACACACACCACACATATAGCAGCACACATGACAGGCCACACAGCACCTCACACACCAGTTTACACACCAGCTCACACACCAGCTCACACACACCACCTCACACACCAGCTCACACACCAGCTCACACACCAGCTCACACACCAACTCCTACAGCAGCTCACACACCAGCTCACACACACCAGCTCACACACCAGTTCACACAGCTCACACACCAGCTCACACAACAGCTCACACACCAGCTCACACACCAGCTCACACACCAGCTCACACACCAGCTCACACACCAGTTCACACAGCTCACACACCAGCTCACACAGCAGCTCACATACACCAGCTCACACACCAGCACACATACCCGCTCACACACCAGCTCACACACCAGCTCACACACCAGCTCACACACACCAGCACATACACCAGCTCACACACCAGCACACACACCAGCTCACACACACCAGCTCACACACACCAGCTCACACACCAGCTCACACACCAGCTCACATACGAACTCACACACCAGCACACACAGCAGATAACACAGCAGATAACACAGCAGCTCACACACAGCAGCTCACACAGTAGCACACACAGCAGATAACACACCAGTTTACACACCAGCTCACACACCAGCTCACACACACCAGCTCACACACCAGCTCACACACCAGCTCACACACCAGCTCACACACCAGTTCACAAGGCTCACACACCAGCTCACACACCAGCTCACACACCAGCTCACAAACGAACTCACACACCAGCACACACAGCAGATAACACAGCAGATAACACAGCAGCTCACACACAGCAGCTCACACACCAGTTCACACAGCTCACACACCAGCTCACACACAGCAGCTCACACAGTAGCACACACAGCAGATAACACACCAGTTTACACACCAGCTCACACACCAGCTCACACACACCAGCTCACACACCAGCTCACACACCAGCTCACACACCAGCTCACACAACAGCTCACACACCAGCTCACACACCAGCTCACACACCAGCTCACACACCAGCTCACACACCAGCTCACACACCAGCTCACACACCAGCACACATGCCCGCTCACACACCAGCTCACACACCAGCTCACACACCAGCTCACACACACCAGCTCACACACCAGCTCACACACCAGCTCACACACCAGCTCACACACACCAGCTCACACACCAGCTCACACACCAGCTCACACACAGCAGCTCACACAGCAGCACACACAGCAGCTCACACACAGCAGCTCACACAGTAGCACACATAGCAGATAACACACCAGTTTACACACCAGCTCACACACCAGCTCACACACACCAGCTCACACACCAGCTCACACACCAGCTCACACACCAGCTCACACACCAGTTCACACACACCAGCTCACACACCAGCTCACACACACCAGCTCACACACCAGCTCACACACCAGCTCACACACCAGCTCACACACCAGCTCACACACCAGCTCACACAGCAGCTCACACAACAGCACACACAGCAGCTCACACACCAGCTCACAAATCAGCTCACACAACAGCACACACACCAGCTCACACACCAGCTCACACACAGTAGATCACACACAACAGCACACACACCAGCTCACACACCAGCTCACACACCAGCTCACACACCAGCTCACACACACCAGCACACACACAGTAGATCACACACCAGCTCACACACCAGCTCACACACACCAGCACACACACAGTAGATCACACACAACAGCACACACAGCAGCTCACACAGTAGATCACACACCAGATTAAAGACCAGCTCACAGACCACCTAACAGAGCATCGCACAGAGCAGTTCAAAGACCATTACAGCGGATGGCTCCCGTCCTGATGGGGCAGCAAGCAGCAAGGCCGCCCTTGGCCATCCATACGGAATAATCCTTATATTCATAGCTCTATCAGGGTGTGGGTACTTCTGCTGTTACTGTAAGTGATCTCCAATATGGCGGCTGACCATCCCGTCAACAGGAATCAGCAGCAAATAACGCTATAGAGGATGTCAGTTTTTGTCATGACGAATTGGGGTGTACTGAATATGCTCCCAGGTGTGTGATGTTTGCTGTGCCTGGGCCGTGCATGCTACAGGCTTTGTCTCACGACCTTGAGCCAATGTTTTTGTCTCTGACCGGGTGCCGTCTCTGACCAGGTGCCGTCTCTGACCGGGTGCCGTCTCTGACCTGGTGTCAGAAAAACGTGTTTTTTGAATGTTAACCTATACTCATATATATAAGGATATTTAAAAACGTTATGGCAGCTCTTATGTAATTATCATTAGCCTCCTGCTGTTGGTGGAACATAACTAAACTTCCAAAGTGACACCCGGTCAGAGACGGCACCCGGTCAGAGACAGCACCTGGTCAGAGACGGCACCCAGTCAGAGACAAAAACATTGGCTCAAGGTCGTGAGACACAGCCTACAAGTGGCAGTCTACAGCCTTTGGGGGCCGCGTGGTGCTTTAGGCTGTGTCTCATGAAATGGGGTCAATGTCATAGTCTTTGACTGGGTGCCATTTTTGACTGGGTGCCATCTTTGACCGGGTGCCACCTTTGATCGGGTCCCATTTTTGACTGGGTGCCATCTTTGACCGAGCCAGTTAAAGATGACACCAGGTCAAAGATGCCACCCGGTCAAAGACTATTACATTGGCCCAATCTCGTGAGACATAGCCTTTAATGTATCATGCCCCTTTGTGAGAATGAATGCAGCCCTGGCGAGTAACTCACCAGGGCTGCATTCATGCAGGGCCATGGTGCTGCAGACAACATTAAGGCATCATCCGGTTCTAAAAGTGCTAAACACATTGTAAAAAATTGGTTGCCATTTTGTAGGTGTGCAGTAGATTCTACTTTAGGTGTACAGTTCATTGTAGGTAAACAGTAGAATCTACTATAAATCTACAGTACCAGTAGTTTATCCTGTAAATCCACTTACAGTGATGCCCCTGTAGATCTACAGTAGATTCTACTGTGTCCCTACAGTAACTGTTTACAGTGCAGAGCCTTATGTGTGTGCTGTGGAGGCCCTATACACGACCCTCCCCGTCACTTCAGGCTCTCCTGTCTGTGATTTAGGTGTCGCAGATTGCCGGCTGGTATATTGGTGTCTGCCTGCTTTAGGGAGTGTTCATTTATTAATTACAGGGGGGTGGTGAGATCTCACGCGGAGGGGCGAAACATTTTTACGCCCCCCCCCCACCCCCTCGAGAGTGCGTGGAACCTTTCGCAGCCCCCCCTCACCGAAGGCACCGCGCGGGCTTTTTTGCTAAAGAGGGGCTTAAATTATAATTCCCCCCCCCCTCAAGAGGGGTCGGGAATTTTTACGCCCCCCCCCCAACCCACCACCCCCCTGTAATTAATAAATGAACACTCCCTTTGGAGCTACTGGTATGTAATACTGTAAATGTAGATATTTTCAAGTGTATAAATTTTCGCGAATTTGCAAAAAGGACATTTTCGCTAGTAGTAAAATTCGCGGAATTCTGAGTTTTGGCTCTTTAATTCAATACTGTATTAATATTCACTCTGTAGGCCTACGTATCTTCACACTTTTTTTTAATCCGCGAAAATCGCAAAATTATGTACAGCGTGAAAATATCTACGTTTACAGTATGTGGAAAATCTACATCGTAAGTGAGAAACTTATGATTCAAACTTAACTGATATCCTTAACTCTTTTTTTTTCAAAATAACTCATACAAATTACATCAATATGGGACCCATTAGCCCATTGCCCATAAGCAAACATTATAAATTCCGCTAATTCAAGAGACCCGCCTAGTTTGTATTAAGAAAACTGGTGAATATTGACCAGAAAAAAAGACTTAGAGTTGATGACAGACTGCATGATGCCACAAGGTACATGTGCTAAGTCGTACAGTACAGACACGTGTAGATGTACAAAGTGCATCCCCGGCCCCCACTCAGAGTAGTACCTCTATATACCTGTAGGTGGCGCGTCACGTCGGGGGCCGCGGGGCAGGGCGGGAGACGCAGCTCCTGACTCATTCTAATCACGTGACATGAGACGCTCCCAAACACTCACACTCACACCAAGGATGAGACACCGCCGTAACCCGTTAAGGGCCGCAGAGTGCTTTAATACGCTATGGACATTGGTGTCGGCATGATGCATGGATGCAGCCATGCATGGTGAGTAACTCGCCAGGTGTTGATACACTCCTGAAGGGGGTTCACAGTCAACCCTAACTTTCTCGGATTTGGAAAATGTAAGGAAAAATGTCCGAGGAAGTAAATCATCCTAGGTATTCGAGGTACATCTAGTAAATGTTCGAGGTACGTGTAGTAAATGTTCAAGGAAGTGAGGGTCGACTGTATACGCTCCCAAGTGGTCGGCATGATGCATGAATGCAGCCCTGGCGAGTATGAATACAGCCCCGGTGGGTAGACTCACCAGGGTTGCATCCATGCATCATGCCGACCCTTCAGTGGTGTACATTTACAGCACCATGCGGCCCTTAAAGGGTCGGTAACGGGCCGCCCAGTGCTGCCCCCCGCGGCAGGGACCGGCGTCTACAGATGTAACGTCAATGGGGGCGGGCCCATCATGAATATTAATGACGGAAATTCGTCTATATGGTAACTAGGCAACCATTAGAAACCCCGGTCCCTGTGCCACGGCCGCCTGATGAGCGTCTCGCTGCAGCCACAGATCATAGGGGTCAACCCTGTACGGGCCGCACGGGGCTGTGGGTGATGCACTCCTGGTTGGTATGATGCAGGAATGAATGCAGCCTTGGTGAGTAACTCACCTGCATTCTTGTAACATGCCGATCATATGGGATTGCTACACTCATTGAAATTTGACACCATGCATGAATGCAGCCCTGGTGAGTAACTCACCAGTGCTGTATTCAAGTATCGTGCCGACCCTACGGGGTTGATACACTCATTAAAGTTTGACACGATGCATGAATGCATCCCTAGGAAGTCTACTGCATTCATACATTGGTATGATAAAGAGCTATGTATCCCTTTAAGAGTTAACCCTTTCAGGACAGCATAATACCTAACGGCGTCGCGCATAGTTATCTTTGTGATAAACGACTGTAGCACCAGTGCAAAACGGGCACTGCCAATGTGCATCATAACGACCCTTAGTAGCATTTCACGCATATATAGGGTTGGTACATGGAAGCAGAACTGGCGAGTTACTCGCCAGGGCTGCATTCATGCATCTTGGCGTCAAAGAGCACGGCACAGCTGGAGGGGGTAATACTGTCTCTATGACTCCAGGATGCAAGGCATAATAACCCTTTAAGGGCAGCATAGTGCTTTAATGCAGGATCCCCATTTGTAGGCACGATGATGACACCCATAAGTAACTCGGCAGGGCTGCATTCATGCATCGTCATCATCGAACCTCCCAACGCCGTCAGCATGATGCACCAATGAAGTGGCGAGGAGTGACTTGCCGGCGCTGCATTAGTGCATCATGCCGACAAGTACACACGACTCCCTGAGGCATCATGCCGTACTGACAGGGTAGCGGCAGGCGTGTGTTCTCACATACCACTCCCGGCAGCTGTCCCTATACCCTATACTTGTGTGCCCCACAGCGCAACAGGCTGCTACTGCACTGTGTGTGTGTGGGGGGGGGGGGGATGAGAAGGGGGGGGGGGGTAGGTGATGGGGTAGGATGGGGGAGGGGGGGGGGACGATCAGGGGCGGGTAGAAATCACGGCAGCATTTATTCTAACCCCTGCATTAATGCCATCTGGTGGGGACCTTTTTTTTACCTGTTAATGCTGGTATGGATCGGTCCCAACCCACGCCTTCCTCCCTCCTCCCCCCCCCCCACTCCCGTCCTATCTAGGATACCTACACCCACACCCTTATGTGGCAAGCCAAGCGACCACTCACGATATTAGATATATATTTGGTGTTCGATATCAGAGTTTTAATATCTTATAATGTAGTTTTGATATTCAATACCAAATTTTGGTATTCGTAAAGTTGTGAAGTACAATATCGGAGTTACTTTGTTCTAAATAAGTCTGCATAATTGATAAACTAATTTAGCAACGCTGAACCTCTTATGTAGATTTCAGAAATTATCATAACAAATTTGAGAAAACGTAAGTGATTCCAAAACTTTAATCTCAAATTGAAGAACATTGTTGTCAAATCTAGAAAACTGTGTTATCAAATCTAGAAACTCTGATATAAATTCTAGAAAACCTTTGGTATTAAGTCTCTGATATTGGAGGTGAGCATATCGCTTGCCATAGCTTGGGTGAGGTACACAGAGGTCCCTAAACGCCCCTCCCCCCCTCCATATCCCCCGCTCTGCCCCAGGCTCCTCCCACCTCCCACCCCCATCATTCAAGGACAGAACGCATAGGGTGGCGATGCTATGTCGTCATGATGTATGACTGGAGCACTGGTGAGTTACTCACCAGTGCAGCCCGGGCGAGTTACTCGCCAGTGTATCCCATCATGCTGATGCACCAACGCAGCTTTAGTGAGTTACTCGCCAGCGCTGCTTTTGGGCATCATAACGACAAATGAACATGACTGTTGAGGCATATCATGCTGTCTTCAAAGATTTAGCCCACCTTCCCCCCCTCCCCCTCCCCCTGCCCTTACCCCGCCTGCCCCGGTCCCATTTCCTGCCCGTCCCCGTCCACCATTGGTCGTATTGACCTCCACTATGCCGCCATGGCCGACTTGAAATCACCCGAAATACCAGATTCCGGCCCAGTCCGCATTCTGCAAACACATCTGTTGGACGGGAGTGGGGACAGTTAAGGCCACTCAAAAAGAAAAACTGGTTTCTCATCACCAAGGTCTGAGCAATTTGTCGAGGGAGGCTTTTTTTTCTTTTTCTTTTTCTTTCTTTTTTTTAATCGCAGGCTAAAATGTATAGGATAATTTCATTTTTTTGTTAAGAATTAATCGACTTCAAAAGTGGAGAAAATGTAAGTTATTTCTATAGCATTGCTGGCTTTATTAGCTTTAATTTGATACCAAATATGACAATTTCTTTTCCATTTTTATCAGGTTTGTCATCCAAATTTGGCAAAAAAAGAAAAACACTTTTTCCTCAAAACCTGATTTTTATGATGCGCGCGGTGATGAGAAACAACTCTATTTTTTTTGAGTGGCCTTAGCTGTATGTAGTGTCGTATAGGAGGGGAATGGGCGGCTATACGGGGTCTTGTCATGCCACGACTTGAGTCTAACTTTGTGAACACTATTATCTGTCCTACAATCTTGCAGAACGCTATCCCAGCAAAGCTGTTTGAAACTAATGCTTTGAGTCACTCCATTTGAGAAACATGTCCTAACTGTTAGTGTTAGAGGCCTGCCCAGTGGGCAAAGCACATTGAATCAACATTGGAAAACTGGTTGTAAATGTTGATGCAATGTTGATTCAATGTTGAAGTAAATTGTATGCCCACTGGGTGCATGCCTTAGCCCACCTTACCCTTTCCTCAGGACGCTGGATCAAAGCATGGAATAGTATAGGTATAGAAGACCCCCCACATCGACAAGGCGACGTAAGCATTTCTTAAAGTCGACAGGGAACGCATCTATGACCCGAGTAGTATAGTATGTATCGGAACGGGACTATAGTTAAGTACTGTTTATTACTCAATCGACATGCAGCCAATCAGAGGCCTCCATTTGGTCACGTGACCGGAAGTGACCTACTTAGGGGATTAGTGGTGCATTCTGGGTAACCCTGCAGCCAATCAGAGGCCACCATTTGGTCACGTGACCGGAAGTGACCTACTTAGGGGGATTAGTGGTGCATTCTGGGTAACCTACTGACCTACTTAGGGGACCGGAAGTGACGTCATATGACCTAATTTAGGATCACGTGACCGGAAGTGACCTGGTGAGTCACGTGAGCGGAAGTGACGTCACATGACCTAATGGCCGACCGGAAGTGAGTGACCTCATTGAAGATCACGTGACCGGAAGTGACTTGATTGATCACGTGAGCGGAAGAAGAAGTTTTTTTGTTTAGGAAGTGAGGGTCTTTAGGATCACGTGACTGGAAGCGACGTCGTCACATGAGTGACGCTTTAAGAGACTGCGCGACTTACTAGTAAAAGAAGACGTATGAAAATAAAAACACAACAATATTTTATTTTATTTTTTTTATATCTTTTTTTTTCAATCTTGATAAACACTCTATTTTTGAAAAGATGCACACGCTTATTTATTTTTTTTTCATATCTCTAAAGGACTCGTTGTCACACCGTCAGAATGCACGCGACGCTTATAATACAAGTAGCGCACGCCGTCTTTCTCTATGGTGTAGGTGACCATTTTGTTTCGCACCACTTTGAAGTTTCTATTTACAGCAATGAGAGTTTTTCGTTGGCGAAGAACATCCAAGAAGTCGTCTGGTTCCTGAGGGTTTTGTTTCTTCTGTACGCCTTTTGCACTCCATTTTTTGGATTTTCTTTCACCGGTGTCGCTGACTCGATCGTAGCAAATGTAAGTCTTAGGGTTGAGACTTAGGATCCCGTCACCTTCCCACTCCGCTTTCATAAGCCCCGAAGTTCTCAGATCGTGAAGGTACCGTCTCTCACAACATCCGCCGGGCGGCGGACACCATTCTCGCACTCTTTCCGTTTTTGTCTTCACGAAAAGCTCTAAGTGATCGTCGCACACCGCTGTCGGAAGCCACTTTCGTTTCTCTCTGAAGTACGTCTCTCTCAGGCGAGGTTTGACTAGGTCATCCAACGTGTCACCGCTGAGAGCCATGTAAAGACTGTCGGTGTCCATTTGACAAAGGGCATAATCGCGCCGATCGACGAATCTATCCAAGAAGTCGTATGTGAACTCTAACATTTTCAACTTCGCGTACTGGTATACCATGAACCCTATTTGAATAGGGAGGTTGTTGTTGACTGTTTTCGGTTGTAGTTCGACTTCAAACAGATCGGAACTCAACTCGGACGCCTTTTTGAAGCGCCACGAATTGGCCAATAGTTCGAACTTCCGACTGTCAGTGTATCTCACCGCCGTGTGTTTTTCTTTGTTGCAGATTGTTTTACCGTACGTAGCGTTTCCCATTAACTTGTAACAGTCTGACAGAATTTTCTCGTTCTCGTTCACGTCGCCACGTCTTCGCGTTGCCGTTACTTCGTCCGCGAAACCGGCAAAGGAGCGTTTAGGTAGGTATTCTACCACCAGCTGCACTTTGGTGACTATCAAACCGTGCTCTAAATACCACTTGAGAAGCGGCGTTCCCAAGAGAATATTTTTTCCGTGGTAACTCCCTATCAGACATCTCTGAGGCGTGTTCAACAGCTTTTCTTCCTGCGCAAAGTCTGACATGTGAGGGCCTATGTCCGATTTTGAAACGGTCGCGTTCTTGAAAACGGGGGTCATTTCTTCGAAGTAGTCTCGTAGGTGAGGCGGCGTAGTGATGTCCACTTGAACTAAACCGAACATTTTCTCCTCTTTCACAGCGGAAAGGATGTCGCTCTCGCTCATCGCGTTTCGAGACACTTTCAAAGCGTCAACCTTCCAGCGTTGTTGGGAGGCCTTGACCCGCTCATCTCGACGCTTCATCTCTCGCCATTCGCACTCCCACACGACGACCAGCTTGTGACCTAGCGCTTTCAAGTAAGCGCTTACTCTGGTCGTTCTGTCGCGTCTCTCCTCTCTCAGTGAAGCGCACTGATATCGGTGCGACGGTATGCACTCGTGAGCGTGGAACCAACACCCGTGAAACTGGAAAACCGTATTAGAGGCCGCGTGAAACCCGTCCACGCGAATTCTCCGACAGCCTACAACCATCTCGCCGCCGTTCAAAGCATGGCGCAGTTTCACGTCGCGGTCGTGCTCTACGAAGCGTAACCACTCCAAAGCGCTGTGAGAGTTTCTTTGCCTAATTTCGAGCTTGAACTCGGTCTCGGGCCGTCTCACTGCGTAATAGCCCGTGCAGTGCGCTTCGCTCATGCAGCGCAAGTACAGAGAGTTAGCGTCTAGTCCTAGGATGTGTTGGCACGGTCTCGCTTCTTCGCCGTACTTGTGCTCCCTTATCCGCGTGGTGCCCTTCTCGTGAAATCTATGGAAGATGATGGAAGGACCGCCGACTAGATTTTCTTTGATCAGAGCGTGGAGGACGGCGTCGAACTGGGGGAACGTTGTGAACGCGTCTTCTAGGTTTTGGAAGAGGAACCGTAAAGTCAAACCAGCGAGAGAAACTCCGTCTTTCAACATGTCAATGCCGCGATCTTGGAAAAATTTAGCGTGATTTTTCAGAGCTTCTATGAAAGGTTTGACGTCTTTGTTGTTGTAGTGGATCAAGTAGTCTTCCATAGTTTGCATCTTCTCGTCGGACCAAACTTTCTGACATGCGGCGTAGTCGGATTCGGACATTTTGACGCCCGTCAGCTCGCTGTCGAAAGCCGATCTCGGTGGCAGCGTTCTGTTTGCCAGTTTCCTGGTAGACGTCATCCATTCGTAAGGAAAGTGACCTTTCTCTTCGTTCCTGGTGAAAGCTCGCAAATAGGTCGCGTAGTTGTAACCGGGTGCCAAATAGTTGACTACGTCCAAGAAAACCGTGTGCTGTGTGTAAACCGCCAAGTATTGATTGCTTCTCTTTATGACGCTGAATTCTTGGTTTCTTCGGTCTCCGGAGGCGAAGAACGAGTGAAGGCGTATTTTGATCAGGTTCAAGTCGTAACGCCCCGAGTTGAAGCCCACGACTGGAGCTTGACGGATGTATCTCAGAAGACGCTTCTTCAGTTGAACTAACGGGTGTCTGGTCTGAGCTGCAGCGAAGCTGCCTGGAGAAGGGGTGAACGTCGCCTCCTCCAGCAGGAGAGCTTCACCTATCGCCGCATCTAACTTCGCTAAGGTCGGTCGGTAAAGTTCTAGCACAGCTTCTCCGATGACTTTGGCGTTCTCGTTTATGTGATTTAAAACTCGGTCCAACAAGGGGTCGGAATCTGCGTCGGATTCTCTGACGAAGCAGACGGGCCCCTCTCACCCCGGAAAGTCGAATGCGACGCTAGCCGACAAAGGGACGTGATCCCACAGCAGGGACACGTGTTCCGTCGACGGTTCTTTGCACGGTCTGAAGAAAGCCTCGAAATCGAAGGCGATCTTGTAAGGGTAGATTCCGGAATGTCCGTCGGGGGGAAAAATGGAGAAGTCTGCTAGCGCTTCGAAAATCGTTCTCGAATTTTGGTAGATGCCACCTACGTAGCGCAACTTGACTTGTCGGCAAGAGGAAAGCTGGTTCCTGTGTCTCTTCAGCAAGAACTCGGTGGTGAACGCCGCCTTACACTTGCAACATTCGTATATGCCCGCGTACGCGTTGAAGTCCGTGACGAGAGAGACGTGCAAACCGCCTTTCGCCGTCAGGTGTAGGTTGACTTTACCTCGGGCGGCCAGAGTTCTGGAAGGCGGTCTGATCAGAGTAACGCGTCTTCTCAACTTCCGCCCCGGCACTTGACGCGACGCGGTGTAAACCGCTATCTGTACGTCAAACAAGTTCTCTAACGCGGGTAAGTCGCGGATGTTCAGACCCGGAAAGGATTCAGGTGTGGCAGCGGGACAGAACTGACGTAACAAATCTGAAGCGCGCTTGCTGGTGTTGTATAAGTGAAAGGAAATGCAGCGGAAGATGCAGAGGTTGTCCTTGTTGGGAAAATCTAACACGCCGCTTCTCTTTCCAACTCGA
Organism: Harmothoe impar; assembly: GCA_947462335.1. Lineage (NCBI taxonomy): Eukaryota > Metazoa > Annelida > Polychaeta > Phyllodocida > Polynoidae > Harmothoe > Harmothoe impar. Next base: position 4,977,698 of record OX381707.1, on the reverse strand, counting down.
CCGGCCTGAGTGATCCTACCGCCTATGGGGAATTCCCCCGGTCCCATGTAAACGCAAATGTTCAAATTGGTAGGAAAAAGAACGTGCCACTTGGTGTCAGCGTCGCAAAGTTTCCGTACTTCCTCGCAAGCGACGGTGTTTTCCATCTTTGAGAGGAGCTCTTCCAAAGTTTCTGAATTAGTTATAGTAGGGAGCGGTTGTATGAGAGTTGCGTTGTTCTGGGAGGCGTGAAAGTAGCGCAGTTTGCTCTTGTCTTCTCTGTGTTGTAAGAGTAAGCCTACCGAGAAACCCACTTTGTATCTGAATCTTTGTGTCAAGTGAATGCGACGCATAGTATCTACAGCGTCACTCAACTCGCCGGTTGGTAGCCTGAAGTTTGTTACACTCACGCGAGTCCCGTGCATCCTGACGCCCGTTTGTATCGCAGGCCAATTCGCCGTGAACGTTTCCTCCCCGTTCGGTACAGCACATATGCGCGGAGGGACGGTCACCCCGTCCAGAGATTCGCGTCGACAGGCGATCTTTCGGCAATCGCCTTCGCCGCATAGAGGGCAAAACTTAGGTACTACTCTACAATTTTCTACGTGTCTCTCGTGGTTGTACGGTCTTTTAAACATTTTGAAACACTTTTCGCATACGTACTGTGTCATGTTTTTTTTTCACTCAGTTACCAACTACTTAGCCGTCTAACTATCTATCTATCTATCAATCTATCTGTCTATCTATCTATCTATTTATCTTTCTGTCTGCTGTCTGTGTATCCGTCTGTCTGTCTCATACAGCGTACGTCAAACGCTGTGTGTGTGTGTGTGCGCGCGTGAGCGTTGAGCGTCTCTCATTCCGAATCTATGCCGAGATATTTCAGAATGATCTCTGTTTTGTCATCCAACTCTTTGAGCGCTCTGGCGGACAGCGTCACTCCCTGCTGTGTGGGTTTTTTGTCGGGACCTTCGTACTTGCGCACGTGGACGAGGTTCTTACCGCTGTAGTAGCTCACAGCTGCGTACACTTCGCTCTCCTCATCCAGCACTGCGAACCAGGGGGTGTGATTAAGTTTTCCTTGCGCGGCCGCTGTGTCGCGTATGCGCACCACTGCGCGGATATCGGCGATGCGTGCTATGAGCTCGCGCAGCGCGTCGGCCGTGAAGTGCACTCGCTTGCTTCTGGTCAGAGACGCCTCTTTCACCTGGCCGTCTTTTGTGTAGCGCGGCCTCCTAGACAGTCTAGCCACGTCCTCCCAGATCTCCAGCGTCAAAGCTCCGTCTAAGCAGAACTCTAACCCGAGAGGACGGGAGAAGGTTTTCTCTGCTTCTTCTCGTCCATCTCGTTCTTTTTCTTGTATTTTTCTCTTCTTACTAGGCCTTGTTGTTCTGGAACTCACCTTAGAACGTTTCACACCCGCAGGATGAGTAACACCATCAGCGTGAGCTGAATCAGCAGCAGAACCGATAGCAGGAGCAGCGTCAGCGCTGGTGGTATCCGAGGCCTCGTTGTTGGAACAGCGCAGCCACACGCCGTCGGTGCTGAGTGTAGCGGTAGAAGATGAAGCGCCGCCGCCCTCGTAAGGTGGCGGTGAGGGCAGTCGCCACGGACCGGACGGGACGCTACTAGTGGAGGAAGTGAGGTCGAAAGGTCGAAAAGGGAAGCCGAAAAACGTACCGCCCACCCCTTTCCCTTCGGGTTGTTCGTACGCCTCGTCGTCAGCGTCGTTCTCTGTCTCACCCTGTTGCTGCTCCTCCTCCTCTTCTTCTCGGTTTAGGGGCTGAGTGTCCGAATAGCTGTCACTCTCAGCGCGAGCGGCGTCGAGGGCGTCAGTCGATGTAGTGGTGGAGGAGAGGGGCTGTGCAACGTGCGGCAGGTCATCAAAGTCATCAACAGTAGTGGGGAGGTAAAAACCCGGTTGCCAGTACTGCGCTGTGCCAGGAGCGTTGTCGTCAGTAGTAGTAGCGGTAGCAGCAGGTGCAGCAGAAGCAGCAGCAGCAGCAGCAGGCGCAGCAGCAGACGCAACAGTAGCAGGCGCAGCAGCCTCAGCAGGCGCAGCAGTAGCAGGCGCAGCGGTAGCAGGTGCAGCAGCAGCAGCAGCAGCCGCAGCAGGCGGGGCGGCAGTAGCAGCGGCAGCGCGCTTAGCAGCAACGTGTACCGTCGCGAGTGTAACAACGTCGCTAGCACGACGACTACTACCAGTAGTACTACTACTACTACTACTACTACTACTAGTACTACTACTGCTACTACTACTGCTACTACTACTACTACTGCCGCGAGCGCTCGCTACAGCGGGAGGGTGATAAGACCAAGCGGCTGCGGCGGTAGTCTCATGTTCAGTAGCAAGAGGAGGCACTGACGCTAAACGAGCGCTGTTCCGCGTAGTCTTCTTGTTCTTGAACGACGCTAGATGTTGTTTTTTGCTCATGGTGGTGACTGTAGAGAGCAGCAAAAGAATGAGTGAGTGAATGGAGGTTTCCAGACCCCTTATATACGCCTTCTCGCTTCTAGAGCTAAGCTACTTACTGACCCTGTTCAGCTGCCGCCGGCTGGCCGGCGGCCATTCACAAAGAGAAACAAAAGACATAAGGCATGACGTTTTCAGCTGGATCCCTTTCCCCCCTTTTGAGAGATCGACTGTCATGAGCTAAGCCGCTTAACACCCTGTTCAGCAATTCAACGCGTATTAGCTGTATAAAGGATTAAGCGGTTGCTGCCGTCGACTGACCGGCGGCCATTCACAAAGACATAAGGTATGACGTTTTCAGCTGGATCCCTTTCCCCTCTTTTTTTTTTTGAGGGATCCACTGTCGTGAGCTAAGCCGCTTACCACCCTGTTCAGCCATTCAGCGCGCGTTAGCTGTATAAAGGATTAACGGTGACGAGCTTAGAGTGTGTGTACAAAAAAAACTACAGGAGGCGTGTGGCGTGAAGCAGGACCCCCCTAAGACGAACGTGTCTGTCTGTGAGTAGAGGCGTGTGCATGTGGTGAGCGACTTAAGTGTAAGACAAAAATCACCACCTCCTGCCGTGGTGAGTAGACCGGGCCGGCCAGGCGGCGGCCGGCTAGTTCAATAGGGAGGGGTGACAGCTGACTAAGGCTGTGCATGAAAAAAATCCGATTTTCACCTGACCTCTGACGTTTGTTACAATGAATGTCAGAGGGAGGGAGACGTCCTCAGGTAGGGGGTAGGAGGTAAGGCTAATGGATGAGGAAGAAACACCGTTTTCAGCTGGTCTCCACGGATAGCGATGACACACCCCTCGTCATCTAAGCTCTTAAGGAGCGGAGCGGCTGAAAAAGCGTCATGCGGACAGGTCGCTACACAGCTGGAGTGCTGTTGGAAATGGGATTAAACTCCCTCTGTATAAAAAGCTCTGATTTCTGTTGGAAAAAAAACATATCGCCTCTGACCACAGTAACGTCTACTACCACCACCGCCGCCACCACCGCCGCCGCCGCCGCCGCCACCGCCGCCGCCGCCGCCGCCGCCGCCACCGCCAAGACGAGACGAGATGGCTCAAGCTATTCCACTTTCAAGCTCGCCTTCACCGCCTTGTCCACCTGAAAAAAAGTTAATGCGGCTTGACGACGTGAGACGCGCGAGGCAGACCGATGGGGAGAACAGAGAGGTAGGACAGCGGCGGTTAGCCTATAGCGACGCCTTGCTTCGTCAACTAGGTAAAGAGTTGAGCGGCTGTTGGAGAGAGTTGGGCAGTAGCTTAAAAGTTACCGCCGCCCGTATGGATGCTCTAGTAGAGCGCAGTGTCAAGACACCGGAGGAGCTGTGTACGGCGATGTTCCGAGTCTGGTGGGGTGAAACCCCGCATCGTCATAGATGGGGAGAGCTCGGTCGCGTCTTCACCCGCATTAGACGCGTGGAACTGTTGGCTCAGTGGATGTCCCTTCTCCACAGACAGGGGTTGGATTTCGAAAACCCCGACTCGCGCGCGATGCATAAGCACTTGGGCACCCTCGGCAGACGTCTAGGTAGCAGGTGGAAAGAGGTGGGGGACCATTTAAAATTGTCGCCTGAGAGGTTAGATAAGATCGCTGAAGAATGCGAATACGGAGGAAGTCCCGCTGAGTGGGCCTTCCGAGTGTTGAAAATGTGGCAAGATGAAGCTGACGGTGCCGGCGGTACACCTTTTGAACTCCTTCGAGTGTTGACTGAGGACATGGGAAAGTTTGACCTCGGCATCACGATATTACTTGACTTTATCAAGCAAGAAACAACGAGAACGACGGACATGTGAATTGTTGTGTTTTATTTTCATACGTCTTCTTTATTAGTAAGTAAAAAAAAAATAATATCATAACAATTAAGAAGCGCGCCCTCTTAAAGTGTCACTTCCTCCAGTCGCAGCTGATCGCCTCATCGAAGCACGTGATAAACAAAAAAAAAACGAAGAGACACGCTTCTTCCTCTCGAGAGGAAGAAGCGTGTCTCTCGATTGAAATCTTTTTCTTTTCTTTTTTTCTTAAAAGAGACAAACGCCCCTTAGAGTGCCCCCCCACCCCCCTAGAGTGCCCCCCTCCCCCCTCCCCCCCTCCCCCCCTCCCCCCCACCACCCGCCCCATGCATCCTAAAAGCGCCCCCCTCCCCATGCATCTTAAAGGGGCCCCCCCTCCCCCCCTCCCCTCCCCTCCCCTCCCCTCCCCTCCCCCCCCCCCTTATACACTCTAAAGAACGCTTCTACCTAGTTCAATATGTCACTTCCAGTCGCTCGTAAAACAATAAAAAATGAAAAAAAACAAAAAAACTTATATCGTAGTGTTTTTTATTAGTTTACCGAAAAAAATAAGAGACTCGCCTCCTCCTCTCCTTCTCCTCCTCCTCCTCCTCCTCCTCCTCCTCCTCCAAAAAAAAAAGATATCACATTTTAAAGCCCGTGACCCCTTAAAGACGCTCATCTCTTCATTAAGTCGCGTGACGTCACTTCTTCTTCTGGTCACGTGATCAATCAGGTCACTTCCGGTCACGTGATCCTCAATCAGGTCACTCACTTCCGGTTGGCCATTAGGTCATGTGACGTCACTTCCGGTCACGTGACTCATCAGGTCACTTCCGGTCACGTGATCCTAAAGTAGGTCACTTCCGCTCCCCTAAGTAGGTCATATGACGTCACTTCCGGTCCATAAGTAGGTCATATGACCTCACTTCCGGTCACGTGACCAAATGGCGGCCTCTGATTGGCTAACTAGGTCACGTGACCTCACCACTAATCCCCTAAGTAGGTCACTTCCGGTCACGTGACCAAATGGAGGCCTCTGATTGGCTGCAGGTCGATTGAGTAATAAACAGTAGTTAACTATAGTCCCGTTCCGATACATACTATACTACTGACCCGATAGGTGGAGACCGGGGTGGGATACTAACCAAAAACGTAACGCAGTGGGCATAACTACGAGCAGATTCCACAAGTGGCATCTGCCGGATTCCACGCATGCCCTTTATAAGGGCATAAGTGGAATCCGGCAGGTGCCACGCGCGGAATCTACTCGTAGTTATGCCCACAAGTTATGTTTTTGATTTATTATACCTCCCCCTACCTAGTTCAATTTATCGTCAATAATATCACCAGCCTAAATTCCCAAAATTCTACAATGTCCTAGCAGCATTGTGGCAGGTCTAAACTAGATCGTAGAAACTTGAACTGTCTCTGAACGGAGGGAAGAGGTGGGTTTCTCGAACTCGTCTCAACACAGTAGAGTAGGCCCTAGCCGTAGGCCTCCTCACTTGACTTTCCACTACCAATAGGCCTATGGCTAAACCCCGGGGGCTAAACTAGGCTTATAGGTGAAGTGTTAACTAGAACCGAGATGTCAATGATATAAAAATAATGATTTTCATAGCGGGAACACAGGTACCTATTCCCGGGTACCTATTCCTCGGAAATTTTCCCAAGTTGTCAAAGTTTCACAATCTGCCTGAGCTCCCAGTGGTTAAATAGTAGGCCTATGCAGAGCAAATCAAATCATAGGCCTAAGAATAAGCAGTTTCAACTCTTTACCTATCCACTTTTGATTGAATGATTGTGGAGAAAATGGTTATTTTCCGTTGAATTCTCTTTAGTTAATTTCAGACTTTAAAACACAGCAATGTCAGAATCGTGGGCGTCACCTTCATTCATAATTCATTTACTCAAAAACTTTTGGACCAAATGTGCTATAAAGCGAGCCCCTAATTCATACGTCCCTTTATAAGACTCTGTCTTTAAATGGTAAGGGAACTTTTGATTGAATAGTTGCGGAGAAAATAGTTATTTTTCGCTGTCCCTCGTGTGACGAGAGATTGAGCTGCCGAAAGCATGTTACCAATACGAGACAGGCCAGCTTGCAAGAGGGTTCTAGAGGAGGTGCCGGATTACACACCCAAGGCGCCGGATTACACGCCCAGGGCGCCGGATTACACGCCTAGGCCAATTTCAGCTGTACCGTTGCATATAAACCCCATATGCCCACTCAGTGTAAATACAAACCCCCCATTCCTTCAGCACTGATAAACCGTATGGGGGGTATAATAAATAAGAGGAGGCAGTGGAAGTGATAGTCATAAGGAGATACATGGGCGTGGGGGGGGCGGTGGAAAGGGGCAGGGATTGAAGTCGAGAGTGACCTGTGGTTTCTAGAAGACAGAGAGCTAGATTTGTACTGGCCGGGGAGTGAGTAGTATATAGGAATGGTACCGTGGAGTGCGTGAGTAGTATACAGAAATGGTACCAGGGCCCAGGCATCTGTTCCACCTATACTGCTTCCATTACTGTGTAAACTTATTCCCTCTTTTTCCCATCCTTGGTTTGTGCAGGTCTTCCATGTCAATGCGTCTAGACATTTATGTGATTTTGCATTGGAAGTTGTCTTTGTAAAAACTGCATTTTCATTCTGCAATATTATCTTAGACAGAAAATAGTACTCACAATTAAAATGTTTTTTAGGTCAAATAAATTGATAAACCTGTGTATAAATTCCCAGTGGTATTATAGGTCCTGATACATACTCATGCTTAGGGAGGGCTGATACTACTAATCTAAATACTGCACTGGTGACACTCTACAGTGTTGGCACCTTTATATCTTTAAGGACATAACACATAAATGGAAGTATGATTTATGAGAGGTCGGCACGATCTAAAGTAAGATACTAAAGTAATAAACATTATACAACAACAGCTGACAATATGCTATAGTAAATAATAGTGCTCCAGTATTATGAGGGTGAACCACTAAATTAGACAGGGCCATACTAATGGTGACATATGTGACACACTGTAAAAAGTTGGTTGCCAATTTTGTAGGTGTACAGTAGATTCTTCTGTAGGTGTACAGTTCATTGTATGTAAACAGTAGAATCTGATGTAAATCTACAGTAGATTCTACTGTGAATCCATTCTACAGTGATTCTACTGTAGATCTACGGTAGATTCTACTGTGTACCTACACTAACTATTTACAGTGCAGGAGAGTAGTATAGTATGTATCGGAACGGGACTATAGTTAAGTACTGTTTATTACTCAATCGACATGCAGCCAATCAGAGGCCTCCATTTGGTCACGTGACCGGAAGTGACCTACTTAGGGGATTAGTGGTGACGTCACGTGACCTAGTTAGCCAATCAGAGGCCTCCATTTGGTCACGTGACCGGAAGTGACCTACTTAGGGGATTAGCGGTGCATTCTGGGTAACCCTGCAGCCAATCAGAGGCCTCCATTGGGTGACCGGAAGTGACCTACTTAGGGGATGGTGCATTCTGGGTAACCTACTGACCTACTTAGGGGACCGGAAGTGACGTCATATGACCTAATTTAGGATCACGTGATCGGAAGTGACCTGATGAGTCACGTGACCGGAAGTGACGTCACACGACTTAATGGCCAACCGGAAGCGACCTGATTGATCACGTGACCGGAAGAAGAAGAAGTTTTTTTTTTGTTTAGGATCCCGTGACTGGAAGCGACGTCGTCACATGAGTGACGCTTTAAGAGACTGCGCGACTTACTAGTAAAAGAAGCCGTATGATAATAAAAACACAACAATATTTTCTTTTAATTTTTTTTTATTTATTTTTTTTTCAATCTTGATAAACACTCTATTTTTGAAAAGATGCACACGCTTATTTTTTTTTTTTTTTTTTTTCATATCTCTAAAGGACTCGTTGTCACACCGTCAGAATGCACGCGACGCTTATAATACAAGTAGCGCACGCCGTCTTTCTCTATGGTGTAGGTGACCATTTTGTTTCGCACCACTTTGAAATTTCTATTTACAGCAATGAGAGTTTTTCGTTGGCGAAGAACATCCAAGAAGGCGTCTGGTTCCTGGGGGTTTTGTTTCTTCTGTACGCCTTTTGCACTCCATTTTTTGGATTTTCTTTCACCGGTGTCGCTGACTCGATCGTAGCAAATGTAAGTCTTAGGGTTGAGACTTAGGATCCCGTCACCTTCCCACTCCGCTTTCATGAGCCCCGAAGTTCTCAGATCGTGAAGGTACCGTCTCTCACAACATCCGCCGGGCGGCGCACACCATTCTCGCACTCTTTCCGTTTTTGTCTTCACGAAAAGCTCTAAGTGCTCGTCGCACACCGCTGTCGGAAGCCGCTTTCGTTTCTCTCTGAAGTACGTCTCTCTCAGGCGAGGTTTCACTAGGTCATCCAACGTGGCACCGCTGAGAGCCATGTAAAGACTGTCGGTGTCCATTTGACAAAGGGCATAATCGCGCCGATCGACGAATCTATCCAAGAAGTCGTATGTGAACTCTAACATTTTCAACTTCGCGTACTGGTATACCATGAACCCTATCTGAATAGGGAGGTTGTTCTTGACCGTTTTCGGTTGTAGTTCGACTTCAAACAGATCGGAAGTCAACTCGGACGCCTTTTTGAAGCGCCACGAATTGGCCAATAGTTCGAACTTCCGACTGTCAGTGTATCTCACCGCCGTGTGTTTTTCTTTGTTGCAGATTGTTTTACCGTACGTAGCGTTTCCCATTAACTTGTAACAGTCTGACAGAATTTTCTCGTTCTCGTTCACGTCGCCACGTCTTCGCGCCGCCGTCACTTCGTCCGCGAAACCGGCAAAGGAGCGTTTAGGTAGGTATTCTACCACCAGCTGCACTTTGGTGACTATCAAACCGTGCTCTAAATACCACTTGAGAAGCGGCGTTCCCAAGAGAATATTTTTTCCGTGGTAACTCCCTATCAGACATCTCTGAGGCGTGCTCAACAGCTTTTCTTCCTGCGCAAAGTCTGACATGTGAGGGCCTATGTCCGATTTTGAAACGGTCGCGTTCTTGAAAACGGGGGTCATTTCTTCGAAGTACTCTCGTAGGTGAGGCGGCGTAGTGATGTCCACTTGAACTAAACCGAACATTTTCTCCTCTTTCACAGCGGAAAGGATGTCGCTCTCGCTCATCGCGTTTCGAGACACTTTCAAAGCGTCACCCTTCCAGCGTTGTTGGGAGGCCTTGACCCGCTCATCTCGACGCTTCATCTCTCGCCATTCGCACTCCCACACGACGACCAGCTTGTAACCTAACGCTTTCAAGTAAGCGCTTACTCTGGTCGTTCTGTCGCGTCTCTCCTCTCTCAGTGAAGCGCACTGATATCGGTGCGACGGTATGCACTCGTGAGCGTGGAACCAACACCCGTGAAACTGGAAAACCGTATTAGAGGCCGCGTGAAATCCGTCCACGCGAATTCTCCGACAGCCTACCGCCATCTCGCCGCCGTTCAGAGCGTGGCGCAGTTTCACGTCGCGGTCGTGCTCTACGAAGCGTAACCACTCCAAAGCGCTGTGAGAGTTTCTTTGCCTGATTTCGGGCTTGAACTCGGTCTCGGGCCGTCTCACCGCGTAATAGCCCGTGCAGTGCGCTTCGCTCATGCAGCGCAAGTACAGAGAGTTAGCGTCTAGTCCTAGGATGTGTTGGCACGGTCTCGCTTCTTCGCCGTACTTGTGCTCCCTTATCCGCGTGGTGCCCTTCTCGTGAAATCTATGGAAGATGATGGAAGGACCGCCGACTAGATTCTCTTTGATCAGAGCGTGGAGGACGGCGTCGAACTGGGGAAACGTTGTGAACGCGTCTTCTAGGTTTTGGAAGAGGAAGCGTAAAGTCAAACCGGCGAGAGAAACTCCGTCTTTCAACATGTCGATGCCGCGATCTTGGAAAAATTTAGCGTGATTTTTCAGAGCTTCTATGAAAGGTTTGACGTCTTTGTTGTTGTAGTGGATCAAGTAGTCTTCCATAGTTTGCATCTTCTCGTCGGACCAAACTTTCTGACATGCGGCGTAGTCGGATTCGGACATTTTGACGCCCGTCAGCTCGCTGTCGAAAGCCGATCTCGGCGGCAGCGTTCTGTTTGCCAGTTTCCTGGTAGACGTCATCCATTCGTAAGGAAAGTGACCTTTCTCTTCGTTCCTGGTGAAAGCTCGCAAATAGGTCGCGTAGTTGTAACCGGGTGCCAAATAGTTGACTACGTCCAAGAAAACCGTGTGCTGTGTGTAAACCGCCAAGTATTGATTGCTTCTCTTTATGACGCTGAATTCTTGGTTTCTTCGGTCTCCGGAGGCGAAGAACGAGTGAAGGCGTATTTTGATCAGGTTCAAGTCGTAACGCCCCGAGTTGAAGCCCACCACTGGAGCTTGACGGATGTATCTCAGAAGACGCTTCTTCAGTTGAACTAACGGGTGTCTGGTCTGAGCCGCAGCGAAGCCGCCTGGAGAAGGGGTGGTGAACGTCGCCTCCTCCAGCAGGAGAGCTTCACCTATCGCCGCATCTAACTTCGCTAACGTCGGTCGGTAAAGTTCTAGCACAGCTTCCCCGATCGCTTTGGCGTTCTCGTTTATGTGATTTAAAACTCGGTCCAACAAGGGGTCGGAATCTGCGTCGGACGCTCTGACGAAGCAGACGGGCCCCTCCCACCCCGGAAAGTCGGATGCGACGCTAGCCGACAAAGGGACGTGATCCCACAGCAGGGACACGTGCTCCGTCGACGGTTCTTTGCACGGTCTGAAGAAAGCCTCGAAATCGAAGGCGATCTTGTAAGGGTAGATTCCGGAATGTCCGTCGGGGGGAAAAATGGAGAAGTCTGCTAGCGCTTCGAAAATCGTTCTCGAATTTTGGTAGATGCCACCTACGTAGCGCAACTTGACTTGTCGGCAAGAGGAAAGCTGGTTCCTGTGTCTCTTCAGCAAGAACTCGGTGGTGAACGCCGCCTTACACTTGCAACATTCGTATATGCCCGCGTACGCGTTGAAGTCCGTGACGAGAGAGACGTGCAAACCGCCTTTCGCCGTCAGGTGTAGGTTGACTTTACCTCGGGCGGCCACAGTTCTGGAAGGCGGTCTGATCAGAGTAACGCGTCTTCTCAACTTCCGCCCCGGCACTTGACGCGACGCGGTGTAAACCGCTATTTGTACGTCAAACAAGTTCTCTAACGCGGGTAAGTCGCGGATGTTCAGACCCGGAAAGGATTCAGGTGTGGCAGCGGGACAGAACTGACGTAACAAATCTGAAGCGCGCTTGCTGGTGTTGTATAAGTGAAAGGAAATGCAGCGGAAGATGCAGAGGTTGTCCTTGTTGGGAAAATCTAACACGCCGCTTCTCTTTCCAACTCGACCGGCCTGAGTGATCCTACCGCCTATGGGGAATTCCCCCGGACCCATGTAAACGCAGATGTTCAAATTGGTAGGAAAAAGAACGTGCCACTTGGTGTCAGCGTCGCAAAGTTTCCGTACCTCCTCGCAAGCGACGGTGTTTTGCATCTTTGAGAGGAGCTCTTCCAAAGTTTCTGAATTAGTTACAGTAGGGAGCGGTTGTATGAGAGTTGCGTTGTTCTGGGAGGCGTGGAAGTAGCGCAGTTTGCTCTTGTCTTCTCTGTGTTGTAACAGTAAGCCTACCGAGAAACCCACTTTGTATCTGAATCTTTGTGTCAAGTGAATGCGACGCATAGTATCTACAGCGTCACTCAACTCGCCGGTTGGTAGCCTGAAGTTTGTTACACTCACGCGAGTCCCGTGCATCCTGACGCCCGTTTGTATCGCAGGCCAATTCGCCGTGAACGTTTCCTCCCCGTTCGGTACAGCACATATGCGCGGAGGGACGGTCACCCCGTCCAGAGATTCGCGTCGACAAGCGCTCTTTCGGCAATCCCCTTCGCCGCATAGAGGGCAAAACTTAGCTACTACTCTACAATTTTCTACGTGTCTCTCGTGGTTGTACGCTCTTTTAAACATTTTGAAACACTTTTCGCATACGTACTGTGTCATGTTTTTTTTTTCACTCGGTTACCAACTACTTAGCCGTCTAACTATCTATCTATCTATCTAGCCATCTATCAATCTGTCGTCTATGTAACTATCTTTCTGTCTGCTGTCTGTGTATCCGTCTGTCTGTCTGTCTGTCTGTCTGTCTGTCTCATACAGCGTACGTCAAACGCTGTGTGTGTGTGTGTGTGTGTGTGTGTGCGCGCGTGAGCGTTGAGCGTCTCTCATTCCGAATCTATGCCGAGATATTTCAGAATGATCTCTGTTTTGTCATCCAACTCTTTGAGCGCTCTGGCGGACAGCGTCACCCCCTGCTGTGTGGGTTTTTTGTCAGGACCTTCGTACTTGCGCACGTGGACGAGGTTCTTACCGCTGTAGTAGCTCACAGCTGCGTACACTTCGCCCGCCTCATCCAGCACTGCGAACCAGGGGGTGTGATTAGGTTTTCCTTGCGCGGCCGCTGTGTCGCGTATGCGCACCACTGCGCGGATATCGGCGATGCGTGCTATGAGCTCGCGCAGCGCGTCGGCCGTGAAGTGCACTCGCTTGCTTCTGGTCAGAGACGCCTCTTTCACCTGGCCGTCTTTTGTGTAGCGCGGCCTCCTAGACAGTCTAGCCACGTCCTCCCAGATCTCCAGCGTCAAAGCTCCGTCTAAGCAGAACTCTAACCCGAGTGTTTTCTCTGCTTCTTCTCGTCCATCTCCTTCTTTTTCTTGTATTTTTCTCTTCTTAGCGGGCCTTGTTGTTCTGGAACTCACCTTAGAACGTTTCACACCCGCAGGATGAGTAACACCATCAGCGTGAGCTGAATCAGCAGCAGAACCGATAGCAGGAGCAGCGTCAGCGCTGGTGGTATCGGAGGTCTCGTTGTTGGAACAGCGCAGCCACACGCCGTCCGTGCTGTGTGTAGCGGTAGAAGATGAAGCGCCGCCGCCGCCCTCGTAAGGTGGCGGTGAGGGCAGTCGCCACGGACCGGACGGGGGGGCGCTAGCAGTGGAGGAAGTGAGGTCGAAAGGTCGAAGAGGGAAGCCGAAAAACGTACCGCTCACCCCTTGCCCTTCGGGTTCTTCGTACGCCTCGTCGTCAGCGTCGTTCTCTGTCTCACCCTGTTGCTGCTCCTCCTCCTCCTCTTCTTCTCGGTTCAGGGGCTGAGTGTCCGAATAGCTGTAACTCTCAGCGCGAGCGGCGTCGAGGGCGTCCGTCGATGTAGTGGTGGAGGAGAGGGGCTGTGCAACGTGCGGCAGGTCATCAAAGTCATCAACAGTAGTGGGGAGGTAAAAACCCGGTTGCCAGTACTGCGCTGTGCCAGGAGCGTTGTCGTCAGTAGTAGTAGCAGTAGCAGCAAGTGCAGCAGAAGCAGCCGCAGCAGGCGCAGCCGCAGCAGACGCAACAGTAGCAGGCGCAGCAGCAGCCTCAGCAGGCGCAGCCGTAGCAAGCGCAGCAGTAGCAGGCGCAGCAGCAGCAGCAGCAGCAGCAGCAGCGGCAGGCGGGACGGCGGTAGCAGCGGCAGCGCGCTTAGCAGCAACGTGTACCGTCGCGAGTGTAACAACGTCGCTAGCACGACGACTGCTACCAGTAGTACTACTAGTACTACTACCACTACTACTACTACTGCTACTACTAGTGCTACTGCTACTACTACTACTACTACTACTGCCGCGAGCGCTCGCTACAGCAGGAGGGTGATAAGACCAACCGGCTGCGGCGGTAGTCTCATGTTCAGTAGCAAGAGCAGGCACTGACGCTAAACGAACGCTGTTCCGCGTAGTCTTCTTGTTCTTGAACGCCGCTAGCTGTTGTCTTTTGCTCATGGTGGTGACTGTAGAGAGCAGCAAAAAAGAATGAGTGAGTGAATGGAGGTTTCCAAGCCCCTTATATACGCCTTCTCGCTTCTAGAGCTAAGCTACTTACCGACCCTGTTCAGCTGCCGCCGGCTGGCCGGCGGCCATTCACAAAGAGAAACAAAAAGACATAAGGCATGACGTTTTCAGCTGGATCCCTTTCCCCCCCCCTCTTTTGAGAGATCGACTGTGATGATGAGCTAAGCCGCTTACCACCCTGTTCAGCAATTCAACGCGCATTAGCTGTATAAAGGGTTAAGCGGTTGCTGCCTGCCGTCGACTGACCGGCGGCGGCCATTCACAAAGACATAAGGTATGACGTTTTCAGCTGGATCCCTTTTTGAGGGATCCACTGTGGTGAGCTAAGCCGCTTACCACCCTGTTCAGCCATTCAGCGCGCGTTAGCTGTATAAAGGATTAACGGTAACGGTGATGAGCTTACAGTGTGTATACAAAAAAAAACTACAGGAGGCGTGTGGCGTGAAGCAGGACCCCCCTAAGACGAACGTGCCTGTCTGTGAGTAGAGACGTGTGCATGTGGTGAGCGACTTAAGTGTAAGACAAAAATCGCCACCTCCTGCCGTGGTGAGTAGACCGGGCCGGCCAGGCGGGCGGGCGGCCGGCTAGTTCAATAGGGAGGGGTGACAGCTGCCTAAGGCTGTGCATGAAAAAAAATCCGATTTTCACCTGACCTCTGACGTTTGTTACAATGAATGTCAGAGGGAGGGAGACGTCCTCGGGTAGGGGGTAGGAGGTATTAAGGCTATGAGTGAGGAAAAAACACCGTTTTCAGCTGGTCTCCACGGATAGCGATGCCACACCCCCTCGTCATCTAAGCTCTTAAGGAGCGGAGCGGCTGAAAAAGCGTCATGCGGACAGGGTGCTAGACAGCTGGAGCGCTGTTGGAAATGGGATTAAACTCCCTCTGTATAAAAAGCTCTCATTTCTGTTGGAAAAAAAACATATCACCTCTGACCCCAGTAACGGCTACTACCACCACCACCGCCACCACCACCACCGCCGCCACCGCCGCCGCCGCCGCCGCCGCCGCTGCCGCCGCCGCCAAGACGAGACGAGATGGCTCAAGCTATTCCACTTTCAAGCTCGCCTTCACCGCCCGGTGCGCCTGAAAAAAAGTTAATGCGGCTTGACGACGTGAGACGCGGCGCGAGGCAGCAGACCGATGATGGGGAGACCCGACAGGTAGGACAGCGGCGGTTAGCCTATAGCGACGCCTTGCTTCGTCAACTAGGTAAAGAGTTGAGCGGCTGTTGGAGAGAGTTGGGCAGTAGCTTAAAAGTCAGCGCCGCCCGTATGGATGCTCTAGTAGAGCGCAGTGTCAAGACACCGGAGGAGCTGTGTACGGCGATGTTCCGAGTGTGGTGGGGTGAAACCCCGCATCGTCATAGATGGGGCGAGCTCGGTCGCGTCTTCACCCGCATAAGACGCATGGAACTGTTGGCTCAGTGGATGGCCCTTCTCCACAGACAGGGGTTGGATTTCGAAAACCCCGACTCGCGCGCGATGCACAAGCACTTGGGCACCCTCGGCAGACGTCTGGGTAGCAGGTGGAAAGAGGTGGGGGACCATTTAAAATTGTCGCCTGAGAGGTTAGATAAGATCGCTGAAGAATGCGAATACGGAGGAAGTCCCGCTGAGTGGGCCTTCCGAGTGTTGAAAATGTGGCAAGATGAAGCTGACGGCGCCGGCGGTACGCCTTTTGAACTCCTTCGAGTGTTGACTGAGGACATGGGAAAGTTTGGCCTCGGCATCGCGATATTACTTGACTTTATCAAGCAAGAAACAACGAGAACGACGGACATGTGAATTGTTGTGTTTTATTTTCATACGTCTTCTTTATTAGTAAGTAAAAAAAAAAAATATCATAACAATTAAGACGCGCGATCTCTTAAAGTGTCACTTCCTCCAGTCGCAGCTGATCGCCTCATCGAAGCACGTGATAAACAAAAAAAAAACGAAGAGACACGCTTCTTCCTCTCGAGAGGAAGAAGCGTGTCTCTCGATTGAAATCTTTTTCTTTTCTTTTTTTCTTAAAAGAGACAAACGCCCCTTAGAGTGCCCCCCCACCCCCCTAGAGTGCCCCCCTCCCCCCTCCCCCCCTCCCCCCCACCACCCGCCCCATGCATCCTAAAAGCGCCCCCCTCCCCATGCATCTTAAAGGGGCCCCCCTCCCCCCCTCCCCTCCCCTCCCCCCCCCTTATACACTCTAAAGAACGCTTCTACCTAGTTCAATAAGTCACTTCCAGTCGCTCGTAAAACAATAAAAAATGAAAAAAAATGAAAAAAAAAAACTTATATCGTAGTGTTTTTTATTAGTTTACCGAAAAAAAATAAGAGACTCGCCTCCTCCTCCAAAAAAAAAAGATATCACATTTTAAAGCCCGTGACCCCTTAAAGACGCTCATCTCTTCATTAAGTCGCGTGACGTCACTTCTTCTTCTTCTTCTTCTTCTTCTTCTTCTTCTTCTTCTTCTTCTTCCGGTCACGTGATCAATCAGGTCACTTCCGGTCACGTGATCCTCAATGAGGTCACTTCCGGTTGGCCATTAGGTCATGTGACGTCACTTCGGTCCCCTAAGTAGGTCAGTAGGTTACCCAGAATGCACCATCCCCTAAGTAGGTCACTTCCGGTCACCCAATGGAGGCCTCTGATTGGCTTCAGGGTTACCCAGAATGCACCGCTAATCCCCTAAGTAGGTCACTTCCGGTCACGTGACCAAATGGAGGCCTCTGATTGGCTAACTAGGTCACGTGACGTCACCACTAATCCCCTAAGTAGGTCACTTCCGGTCACGTGACCAAATGGAGGCCTCTGATTGGCTGCATGTCGATTGAGTAATAAACAGTACTTAACTATAGTCCCGTTCCGATACATACTATACTACTCAGGAGGAATGACTACATACAGTCTTTGCCAAATCATGCAGAATGACCAGATGTCCCGCAGATTTTGGGCTTTTCAGAACTGAAAGAATTCCTCAAATATTCCAAGTAAAACTGAAGTTTGAAATCAGAGAGTACACTTTTCTTTTTAGCATTAACTGTAATAAGATAATAAATTATCCTAAATTGTATGTAAGACTTTGATTTTTGTATCTGGTCCTGCAGAAATCTATTCGGTCCTGCCAAATTGGCAAAGTGCAGGACCAAATGTCCTGCATGGTGAAAAAGTTTTCGCAAAGACTGTACTTAGATGGTGATATGGGACATGGGACATTTTTGTAAAATCCCATCAAGGGCCCCAACAATACTATAGCTAACAACTTGCTATAGTAAACCAGTACTGCTCCAGTATTGGTCCACACCCTGCACACACTGTTAGAAGTAAGTGTAGCTGAGCAGTAGAATATACTGCAGTCTTATAGGACATATAATATACCACGGTATTAGTGTGCAATGGTGGTAGAATTTGCTGTTGCTTTACAGGAGATATAGGTATAAAGAATTTTTTTTTTTCAATTTCAATTTTCGAGGTTTATTTTACAGACTTTACAAATACATGTTTTTTTGGTCTGTTGCAATAAGTCGACCAGCCATCGTGGAGAGTACTAATAAAACATCACCTTTAAAATTATATGGCTCAGGCGTGCCTTCAAGGTGACATTACAATATGTTTTTGGGTTAACTTTTTACAGTGCATGTACACCAACAGGGCATGATAAGTAGTGGTGACAACACAGCGTCCCAGTATGAGAACCTTAAACCTCCTCCCGCCTGGTCCCGATACGCATGCGCCGACTCAATCAAGAGGCCCGTTACGTAACACCCCGCAGACGCCGCGCACGCAGCTCTGGGTCACGTGGTGGCGGGAATCGGCGAGAATCGGCGAGAATTGGAGCTGACAGCTCTCACTTGTAATGTGTTGTCGCGGGGCGGCCAGAGAAACAATCCGGTAGTAATCCGCTTAGAGGATACACTTAGCGCACATTGTGACTCCCCAGATCAATGCTGATTTGGCCAACGCTATCAGTTTTCAGACGCGGCGTCGTTACAAACAGGCAATTCGTCTTGCTGCTGTGGGGGGTGGGAGGGTATTGGTAGGGGGGGGGGGGGAGGGAAATGGGCATCAGCTAAACTCTCTTTTAAGAGTCCCCATATTGCAAAGAGAGGGAGAGATAGACAGACAAAGAGAGTGACTATACATGGGTTAAAATCGACGCACTTGACATGGGGACACAGCACTTTTAGAATTCAAAGAACACAGTCAAATACAGCATGATACACTAGATAACATTTGAAACAGAGGCACGGCACTTTTCTATAATTCGACATGGTAACACAGACAAGATTTTGAGCACCGATGTATACCCAGTGAGCACAGAACATTGAATCAACATTGATAAATGGTTGTCAATGTTGATTCAGAGTTGATTCAACATTGATTCAATGTTCAACTGAATTTTGTACCGGCTGGGTAGTCATAATAGAGACACAGACAGGCAATTCTTCCTGCTGCTGGGAGGGGGGAGGGGGGAGGGGGAGAGGGGGAGAGGGGGAGAGGGGGAGAGAGGGGGAGAGCGGAGAGAGGGGGAGAGGGGGAGAGGGGGAGAGGGGGAGAGGGGGAGAGAGGGAGAGAGGGGGAGAGGGGAGAGGGGGAGAGGGGGAGATGGAGAGAGAGGGGGAGAGAGGGACAGAGGGGGAGAGAGGGAGAGGGGGATAGAGGGGGAGAGGGAGAGAGGAGGAGAGAGGGGAATGGAGAGGGAGATGAGCATCAGCCAGACTGGTCAAAAAATATCCCCCATTGGAGAAAGAGGGAGAAAAAGAGACAGAGACAGACCGAGAGACAGACATTGAGAGTCAATGCTAGACTCTCTCTACAAAGTCAGGGAGGCTCTCCTCCAGAATCAGACAATGCTGCAGAGAGTCAGGCAATGTTGAAACCCTAATCCAGCCGTGCTTGACCATCCCATCAGAGTCCAGCGCTACCTGATTCTCATTGAGAGGCAGTCTGGCAAACTTATAGTTTCTCTAAAGGGAGTCATTTTGGTGACATTGCTGATTTTAGAGTCAGGCTGACGCCTTTACTTGCCTCTTTGTGTGGGGGGGGGGGGGGAGGGTTGGAGACGGGATCTGACTGTATACTAAGTATACAGCGTTGTTATTGTGGACCATGGTGGTGAAGACGGTCGTCCTATATATAGAAAGTAAACTTCTGTATTTGCTTTGGTAGGTTTAAAAATGGGAGATCCTATAAAGCAACCCCATTATATATCAGTTTCTTTGTCAGGCTTTGTTTGACCACTATAGGTGCTACAGCACCGTTTGTAGGAGGTATGTAGAATTGTACGTAGAATTGGAAAAGCAATGGTGCAATGATGGTGCAGCATGTGGCCCAATAATTATTTGCGACATATCTGAATTGACCTTCACATTGTATTTCTATTAGCATGTAACTGCCTAGTACACACCAATGGCCTTTAATCTCCCAAAAAGGCCCTTTGGAGCCAGGAGAATATGGGCACCAAACCTTTATTACAGGAGCCCAGCCTGATACCTCCAGAATAAATACTACCGTAAATTCTCGCGTAGAAGCAGAGGCTAGTACGAGGGTCAGATCGCTGGTGTGGCTTATAGGATTGGCCCATGGTCTGGGTGCGGCTTATACGCGAGTTTTTGTTACTATAGTACAGTATTAAAGCCACCATAATCAGATGGCCAGTGCGGCTTATAGGATCGCCTGAAACTCGGGGTGCGGCTTATACGAGAGTTAGGCTTATACGCGAGAATTTACGGTACATATTAAAAAAAGAAAGGTGCAGCGATGGTGCAGTAATGGTGCAGCAATGACACAGCAATGGTGCAGCAATGGTGCAGCAATGGTGCAGCAATGGTACAGCAATGGTGCAGCAATGGTGCAGCAATGGTGCAGCAATGGTGCAGCAAAGGTGCAGCAATGGTGCAGCAATGGTGCATCAACGGTGCAGCAATGGTGCAGCAATGGTGCAGCAATGGTGCAGCAATGGTGCAGCAATGGTGCAGTGATGGTGCAGCAATGGTGCAGCAATGACACAGCAATGGTGCAGCAATGACACAGCAATGACACAGCAATAACACAGCAATGGTGCAGCAATGGTGCAGCAATGATGCAGCAATGGTGCAGCAATGGTACAGCAATAGTGTAGAATTAGTGCAGCAATGGTGCAGCGATGGTGCAGCAATGATGCAGCAATAGTGCAGCAATGGTGCAGCAATGGTACAGCAATGATGCAGCAATGGTGCAGCAATGGTACAGCAATGGTGCAGCAATGGTGCAGCAATGGTGCAGCAATGGTGCAGCAATGGTGCAGCAATGGTGCAGCAATGGTGCAGCAATGGTGCAGCAATGACACAGCAATGACACAGCAATAACACAGCAATGGTGCAGCAATGGTGCAGCAATGGTGCAGCAATGATGCAGCAATGGTGCAGCAATGGTACAGCAATAGTGTAGAATTAGTGCAGCAATGGTGCAGCAATGGTGCAGCAATGGTGCAGCAATAGTGCAGCAATGGTGCAGCAATGGTGCAGCAATGGTGCAGCAATGGTGCAGCAATGGTGCAGCAATGGTGCAGCAATAGTGCAGCGATGGTGCAGCAATGGTGCAGCAATGGTGCAGCAATGGTGTAGAATTAGTGCAGCAATGGTGCAGCAATGGTGCAGCAATGGTGCAGCAATGGTAGATGCAGCAATGGTGAAGAAATGGTAGATGCAGCAATGGTGCAGCAATAATGCAGCAATGGTGCAGCAATGGTGTAGCAATTGTGCATGCAGCAATAGTGCAGCAATGGTGCAGCGATGGTGTAGCGATGGTGCAGCAATGGTGCAGCAATGGTGCAGTACAGCATGATACAGCAATGGTGCAGCAATGGTGTAACAAGGGGGGAACATGGCATCTTAATTAATAAGTGCCCATGGGCTTACACGAGATGAACACAACAAATGTGGTGAGCCTTTCATGTGGTTGTCCTCTGTCGTCATAATGCATAAATGTGGCCCTAGTTAATGACTTGTCAGAGCTGCATTCATACATCATGCCCATCTTATCCCAGTGTGTACAAAATTTGTTCAACAATAAATTAAATTTGACAAGTTGATCCATGGGGATCAACCTGTTGTCAATGTTGCTACGAGATGCTGTTCCGACTGGGGTAGAAGGATGGTACACTCCTGAAGTGTCGGCAATGTGTGAGTGCATCATGACATGAAGCCTGTATGCATCATGCTGTCCTTAAGTTGCTAGGCAGCCATGTTTTATCCAATGTCACCTTGAGTGACCTTGAGTGTGTGGCAATGTCAGGGGCATCGACCCGCTGTGACATCTGGATCTGTCAATGGCTGCCCACTCCTCGGCCTCTACCCTCTAAGGGCAGCAGAGCGCTTCAATGCCTCAGGCCCTATAGCCAGCATGATGCATGAATGCAGCCAGTCATCAATTCTGCCTTAGTGCATTATGCCGACCATACAGGGTTGTTACACTCCCAAAGGGTCAGTATGGTTCACCAATGCAGCACCAGTGAATTACACACTGGTGCTGCATTGGTGCATCGATATGGCTACGATAAGGGCCCCCTCTGAGGCATCGGCCGTCGTTAAAGGGTTAGTTGCCGTACTATAGTGGAATGGCCGCCTACACGGATCATATCACCGCGTGATGCTGACTAATGCCTCCAATAACCCTACAGTTGTCATCCTGCCCCCATAGGGTAGCACTGGGAGGGGGAGGTAGTATTGGGGAGGGGGGCACTGTGTATTTTGTATACACATATATGCGACTGGCAAGGGTACTGTTTCGACAAATAATAATATTTCCTAAGCAAAGGTCCAGCTTTTACCCAATATAACCCCCCCCCCCCCCCAGCAAGAGTCAAGCTGTAACAAAGATGTTCCAGTTTTCAACAAAGTGTCAGCTTTTTCATCAAAAAAAAATGACCGCAACAAAAGTTCAATTTTCTGTTATGTTTATACCCTCATAGATTTTCTTCCCAAAATAGAAGTACTCTGAGTCAACAGTTCCCCACAGAAGTAAAGCGTTTGACGTGAAAGCTCGCTAGGAAGGGTGAGGGTTGACACACCTGTCAGAGAAAAGATCAAGTACCCCCTCCCCCGACTACCCATAGGGTGGGGGGTAGTAGGCGTATGTCCCTATTGATCAGCATGAGATGAGAACCCTGCCTACAGCTATACAATAAGATAATGCTGAGTCACACATTTTGTTAAGGCATCAATCACATCTAGCGACTGGTCATGGTTGATTGAGCTCTCTGATAGGTAAAGGCCTATATATTCTCACAGAAAATGATTTAAAATAGTTTAGTTTAGTTATAGCAATCATAAAATATTCCATATTGTTCCCCACCACACCCTCACTTCTCTCTCATGTAGCTGGGAAAATAACTCACACAAAATTCAGTTTAACGTTGGATCCATATTGAATCAACATTGATTCAACACTGGAATGTATTACCTCAGTATGCTTTATGACATGCAAGTCCTGTAAATACCTAGATATGGGAAAAAGCGCAACCTCAAACGTCTGGGTCTGTGCTTCCAGCAGTCAGTGCCAGGTGGGCGAGTGATGCGCTCAACTAACACAGGCCTGCTGACATACTCACATTCAAATCGAGTGGGCTACAGAAAAAGCCCACTATGTAGAGGTATACATGTATGGAACCAATTGGATGTAACATGTAGGAAATCTGAACCTAGATGTACCTTTAAAGTTAAGGCTACGCACAAGGTAACCAAACTTTTCTTAGATCACTATGAGTGAAGGGCCTATTCTGAACTTGCCTATTTAGATAAGACCAACGTATTAGATTGAGACCCTTATTTGGGTTATAGCTTCATGCTTCATGATAATACTAAACGAGACTTATGATTTTCATTTGAAGATATAATTGTATTCTGTAAAATCACTTTGTGTAATAAAACATATTGTAAACTCAAAACATTGAAAGCCATCCATCAATGTTGATTCAATGTTCTGTGCCCACATGGAACTCCTTATCAACTTTGAGGTCATTAGCCTACATTTATAAATGAGATAAGAAACAGCTTATTTACCGTGCCCCCCTGCGGCCGCCATTTGTTAGGACATTACAGCCGTTGTAATATCAGCAGTACAGGATGACAAATGGGACGACACTTTGGACTAACGTTACCCTTAAAGGATGATTGTCGCTAAAAGATGACATTTGTCATCATGATGCACCAATGCAACCCCAGTGATTAACTCGCCGGGGCTGCATAGGTGCATCATGCCGACCCTTCGGGAGTGTCTCAACCTCATAAGGTCAGCATGATGCTTAAATGCAGCCCTCACTGGCCAGGGCTGCATTCATGCATCATGATAACCAAGGGCATCATGCATTAAGGCATCATGCCATCCCTGAAGGATTAGGGGCCACATCGTGTTTTACTGTCCAATACCTTCTGTCGTCATGATACATGAATGCAGCCCTCGTCTACTTTCCTTGTCACTATGGGACTGATACACTCTGAAAGGATCGTCATGATACGTCATGTAGCCTTAGCGAGTAGACTGTCCAGGGCTGCATTCATGTATCTTGACACCAAAGTGCACACTGCATTAAAGGGGCATTCTCACCACTCGCACTTACCACATAGCAGACTACAATAGTACTAGCATTGTGAGTGGGAAACGCTCGATGAGAATGCCACTTTAAAGGAGCCACATGAGGACCAGGGCTCTCCTAATATGGGAGTCATTCTGTGGGAAACCTGGACTCCCATTTGACTAGGATATTCGTAGGTGTAAACACGGGTGTAGATGCCTTCTTTACTATTATCAGTCTAGAACATTCTGTGTGAAGAAGTAAACAGCAGGACCTCCCCCACCCCTTCTTTCCCCCATAACCTACATAAAGCCTGAAGGGGGGCCCTCATGAGCCGCTCACCCAGAGGCTCACACTCAGGCCAGGCCTAACCCTGTGAGGACAGCATCGTGTCCCACAGCGTCATGGTAAATTGTCATCACGCAGCACCCGCAAATAACTCGCCAGCTCTGCATAAGTGCATAATAACGACCCTCCACGAGTGCATCAACCGTGTAGAGTCAGCAAGATGCATGAATGCAGGTCTGGCACGTTACTCACCTAAGCTGCATTCATGCACCATGCCGACTAGGGGTAAAGCAAGTTGAAGCACTATGTGGCCCTTCCAGGTTTAGAGGTGGCTATTTGAGTAATTCCACCACTTAGGCGGCCAATAGGTTCTGCTCCCGGTCTGTAGTCAGGGTGGCCGGCGTCCACTCTGGGCCCTGCACTCTTCAACAAGTTTAACGCCATCTATGTTAAGATATCACGAAAATAGGGGTGTTTTTCTTCCTACACAAATGTCCTTTAAATTTGAAAAGGGGTTTATTTTCCAAGAAAGGTCTGTGAAAATCAGAAAAAGGGTGTCCACATTTTATCATGAATTCAAAACAATGAAAACAGGAGAGAAAGGGGTACCTTTTGGGGCCCGCGATCTCATGGAAAGGGGGGTAGGTGAGTTAGAATAGGGGGTGTTTTAGGGATCTCAAAATCTGTGTTTTTCAAGAAGTGTGCTACTTTTTCACGGAAGATATTCGTGAATAGGGAGTATTTTTGAAACAGCTTAACTTGGATGGTGTCAGTCAGCATGTTGAGTGCCGGGGTGGGTGGCGTCCACTCGGTCGGTCCTACCGCCGTCTGCCCCTCCCTATAAGACGACAGATTGCCCGGCCCCCACCCACACCCCACGAGCAGACGGCGAGAATGAATATCCGAGTAAATATGCAATATAACCATGAAGGCGGGGAGGAGAGTGGCGTAAATTCAGGCGGCTGGCGGGCGGCTGTGGAGGAGGCGAGCGGCCATTACGGCCTGCCTCCAGCAGCGGCCACCAGGGGGAGGTAGAGAGCTCTCACAGCGCCCCCTGTGATGGAGCACCCCTGCACATGACAGCCGCCATATTGAAAGTCAACGATAAATTGATCGGCCTTTTACACCGCGATCACAGCCAGCAGTTCAATAAGGAGAGGAACGAGGCCGAGAAAAATGCTAAGGCCTAGGATAAATTGCGAATCGCCGCCATCTTGGTTGTAAAGAAAATATGGCTGCGGTGGGTTGTGACGCCTCTCGCGGGGGACGAGACTCGGTGAGACTTGGTGGGATGGTGATGGATTTTGCAGCTCACTGAACACGCTGTAGTGGGCTGTCTGGGGATTGTTAACACTCTGACGACGGCATGATGCATTATGGCAATATCTAACGTCATGACGCACCAATGCAGCACTGGTGAGTTACTTGCCAGTGCTGCATTGGTCCATCATTGCACCCATTAGGGAGTGTATCAACCCTGTAGGGTCAGCATCATGCATGAATGCAGCCCTGGCAAATTAATTGCCAGGGCTGCATTCACGGATCATGATGACAAAGGGTATTGTGAATTAAAGTGCTATGCTGTCCTTAAGGGATTAAGGGCGATGTGATATGAGTGTCACTTAAGATATATCTAAGCAATATTTGAACTAGCAGTCTTACCACAAAAAGAGTGCTCATTTTCTAACAACAGGAGGCGAGGGTTGAATTCATGCAAACAGATTTCACACCCTCCCCGCCCCCATGCCCCCCCCCCCCCAAAAAAAAAAAAAAAAAAAAATAGGGGTCGGCATGTTTTGCCTTGTCCCCCAGCAGGTGAAAGCATACTGACGTTTGGGGTCTTTCACTGAAAACAGGTGAAACCTTTTTGCTCCCCTCCCCCCCTTGAAAGGTTCAGTACTACAATCTAGTACTAGAAGTACTAGATTTTAAAAAGGATGTCATACTACGTGGTATATATTTGTTGATAATTTGCACAACGAAAATGAAAATATACAAAGACAAACTCCCAAAAAGGAAAAGGGGCATATGCCCAAATAATACCTGCATCTATAGAATTAAACCCCAACATGCCCTATGTAAGGCCAGGGTACTAGTCTCGGCTCCACACCTAGTGTTGATGGACGGGTAGCAAGGGTCTTCAAGCAGCCTACTTCATGCCTCTTCATACCCTGCACACATGTGCCATTTCCATATACTACTCCCTCTCAGCCTACACCACACCACCATTGCTAGATACTACTCCCCCTCAGCCTACACCACACCACCATTCCTACATACTACTCCCCCTCAGCCTACACCACACCACCATTCCTACATACTACTCCCCCTCAGCCTACACCACACCACCATTCCTACGTACTCCTCCCCCTCAGCCTACACCACACCACCATTGCTACATACTACTCCCCCTCAGCCTACACCACACCACCATTCCTACATACTACTCCCCCTCAGCCTACACCACCATTCCTACATACTACTCCCCCTCAGCCTACACCACACCACCATTCCTACATACTACTCCCCCTCAGCCTACACCACACCACCATTGCTAGATACTACTCCCCCTCAGCCTACACCACACCACCATTCCTACGTACTCCTCCCCCTCAGCCTACACCACACCACCATTGCTACATACTACTCCCCCTCAGCCTACACCACACCACCATTTCTACATACTACTCCCCCTCAGCCTACACCACACCACCATTCCTACATACTACTCCCCCTCAGCCTACACCACACCACCATTCCTACATACTACTCCCCCTCAGGCTACACCACACCACCATTCCTACATACTACTCCCCCTCAGCCTACACCACACCACCATTCCTACATACTACTCCCCCTCAGCCTACACCACACCACCATTCCTACATACTACTCCCCCTCAGCCTACACCACACCACCATTCCTACATACTACTCCCCCTCAGGCTACACCACACCACCATTCCTACATACTACTCCCCCTCAGCCTACACCACACCACCATTCCTACATACTACTCCCCCTCAGCCTACACCACACCACCATTCCTACATACTACTCCCCCTCAACCTACACCACACCACCATTCCTACATACTACCCCCCCTCAGCCTACACCACCATTCCTACATCCTACTCCCCCTCAGCCAACACCACACCACCATTCCTACATACTACTCCCCCTCAGCCTACACCACACCACCATTCCTACATACTACTCCCCCTCAGCCTACACCACACCACCATTCCTACATACTACTCCCCCTCAGCCTACACCACCATTCCTACATACTACTCCCCCTCAGCCCACACCACACCACCATTCCTACATACTACTCCCCCTCAGCCTACACCACACCACCATTTCTACATACTACTCCCCCTCAGCCTACACCACACCACCATTCCTACATACTACTCCCCCTCAGCCTACACCACACCACCATTCCTACATACTACTCCCCCCAACCTACACCACACCACCATTCCTACATACTACTCCCCCTCAGCCTACACCACACCACCATTCCTACATACTACTCCCCCTCAGCCTACACCACACCACCATTCCTACATACTACTCCCCCTCAGCCTACACCACACCACCATTCCTACACACTACTCCCCCTCAGCCTACACCACACCACCATTCCTACATACTACTCCCCCTCAGCCTACACCACACCACCATTCCTACACACTACTCCCCCTCAGCCTACACCACACCACCATTCCTACATACTACTCCCCCTCAGCCTACACCACACCACCATTCCTACATACTACTCCCCCTCAGCCTACACCACACCACCATTCCTACATACTACTCCCCCTCAGCCTACACCACCATTCCTACATACTACTCCCCCTCAGCCTACACCACCATTCCTACATACTACTCCCCCTCAGCCTACACCACACCACCATTCCTACATACTACCCCCCCTCAGCCTACACCACCATTCCTACATACTACTCCCCCGAGCCTACACCACCATTCCTACATACTACTCCCCCTCAGCCTACACCACACCACCATTCCCACATACTACTCCCCATGAGTCTACACCACACCACCATTCCTACATACTACTCCCCCTCAGCCTACACCACACCACCATTCCTACATACCGTAAATTCTCGCGTAGAAGCCGCGGCTTATACGCGAGTCAGACTCAGCTTTCTTTTGATACCAAACATGCCTATATAGGGTGCGGCTTATACGAGAGTTTTTATAAGTATACTACAGTACCAAATTAACAATTTTCAGACCCCCTTTGCGACTTATATAATTTGTCAGAGTTAGGGGTGCGGCTTATACGCGAGTTAGGCTTATACGCGAGAATTTACGGTACTACTCCCCCTCAGCCTACACCACACCACCATTCCTACATACTACTCCCCCTCAGCCTACACCACACCACCACTCCTACATACTACTCCCCCTCAGCCTACACCACACCACCACTCCTACATACTACTCCCCCTCAGCCTACACCACACCACCATTCCTACATACTACTCCCCCTCAGCCTACACCACACCACCATTCCTACATACTACTCCCCCTCAGCCTACACCACACCACCATTCCTACATACTACCCCCCCTCAGCCTACACCACACCACCATTCCTACATACTACTCCCCCTCAGCCTACACCACACCACCATTCCTACATGCTACTCCCCCTCAGCCTACACCACACCACCATTCCTACATACTACTCCCCCTCAGCCTACACCACACCACCATTCCTACATACTACTCCCCCTCAGCCTACACCACACCACCATTCCTACATACTACTCCCCCTCAGCCTACACCACACCACCATTCCTACATACTACTCCCCCTCAGCCTACACCACACCACCATTCCTACATACTACTCCCCCTCAGCCCACACCACCATTCCTATATACTTCTCAGCTACTCAGTAAGAGGTACTTAAAGAATACTTGGGTGTAACAGGCTGTAGGCTGGGCAACCCAGTGGGTACAGATCATTAAATCAACATTGATAAATGGTTGTCAATGTCGATTTAATTTTGATTCAACATTGAACTGAATTCTGTGCCCACTGGGAAGGGGACAGGTTAGGAGAGGCATAAGACTAATCCAACAACTAAGGGATTAAGATGTACTAAATTAGAAAAAAAGAATTATTAAAAAAACACTCCCCTCCCGCTTTGCGCTCAATGCATGACTCCCTCAGTGATTTTGTCATCATGGTAGGGTCAGACATTGCTCTGGTTGAGGGTGAGAAAATTTCACCAAGAAAATGATACCCATGAGTCCTAAGCAAGGTGGCCTTTAGCTTACTGTGTAACATGACCTTTACTGTGTAACATGACCTTTACTGTGTAACATGACCTTTACTGTGTAACATGACCTTTACTGTGTAACATGACCTTTACTGTGTAACACAACCTTTACTGTGTAACATGACCTTTACCGTGTAACTCGACCTTTACTGTGTAACATGACCTTTATTGTGTAACATGACCTTTACTATGTAACATGACCTTTACTATGTAACATGACCTTTACTGTGTAACATGGCCCTTATTGTGTAACATGACCTTTACTATGTAACATGACCTTTACTATGTAACATGACCTTTACTATGTAACATGACCTTTACTGTGTAACATGACCTTACAGTGTAACATGACCTTTACTATGTAACATGACCTTTACTGTGTAACATGGTCTTCACCGTGTAACATGACTTTTGCTGTGTCACATGGCCTTTACTGTGTAACATGACCTTTACTGTGTAACTTGGTCCGTGCTTACTGTGCCTATATCGCCTTTAATCATATCTCTGATGAAAGGATTGGCTTCATCAGACCTTTAAATATTTCTAATCCAGGACATTAGGCCACTAAAAAATAATTATCAGCTTTGTGGATACTTTTGTGGGCCAGTGGTGCGGGAGGGAGGCTTTTTATTTTATTTGATATTCCCATTTTATGCCATGAGGGCGGCCAAATTTTGTAAGCTTAATCAAATTTGGATAGATTAATTGATATGTAATACTCAGTATAAACATCACAAATGATGGGAATGAGAACCTATATACATTGGGATTAGAACAGGGAATAAGATTCTTTTTAAACCTAGTTCCTACACTAAAGATTGATTGAGATATGGTAAGTTCTGTCTATCATATGTTACCTTTGGGTTCAGTGGACATGTATTTAGAGTCTTTTTGAAAAAGATCTCAAAATGGGTGACACCATTGTTATCGTTCCCTGCATGCGTAAATGACCCCAATATGAAACAACATACATTTTGTAGTGTGTTTATTATTTATCTTTATTGCAACAAGATGATTTAGAAATGGCAGCCATCAATAACAAGCATGAGTTACAAGAACCAACTCACCAGTAAAGTATCCTAAACAATTTATTCACAGAATAAAGTTCATATTTACGATCCATTTGATACATAGTACATATGTATCCTCTTCCATTGGACATTATTCAATACATATGCCCGGGATTATATCTTCTATCATAATAAAGATTAATAATCTAGACTTTGTGTAAGATAACAAGCTATACAGGTAATAGGTCTCAGGCCCAAAAAAGGTTTGTTTCAGGTAACATGGGAGGGAAATGTCGGGTCGGTAGGTCGGATTTTTTTTCCAATTTTTTTAACATGAATGTACTAGCCAACTTTTTTGAGACTAAAATTAACCAAAAAAAGGTAAAAATATGAAAATTTCTTTCAAAATTGCAGAAAAAAAACTAGTCGGCCCTGTTTTGATAGGGTCGGTCGGGTGAACTGAAACAAACCTTTGTTTAGTTTTTTAAAGATTAGCCAACATGATTCATAACAAACCACCCACCATTGCGTGGTGTTCTTTCTAACATAGCCCCTCACCGAGAGGTCATGAGAGCTCATAATATTTAGTTTAAAATGTCTCATGTTATTTAATACCATTCTTGGAATGTCCAAAAATTCGGCCAAATAAAATCTAATTTAGTTGGGGGAATTCCACACTTGATAATATATCCTTATTATCATAGGACATGTATTTTATGGTTGCGACTCGCACAGATTCATAGATTATCCCCATATGCAGGTAAGAGACTTCAATTATTGGTTTTGAGTTGACAACAGAGTGCAGAATAAACTATGGCCTATGAGTGTCGTCAGTGCAGTAGTTTAACCCTCTCCTTCTGTGTGTGTAGCCGTGGGTTCTTGTTGACTTTCTTGTTGAATTTGGCCAACAGGTCCTCCTCCGTCTTGATTTTGGCGTCGCCTCCGGACGCGTAATATTGTGCCAGCACCTGGTGGAGGAATAAGGCAATAATATCATTGAATGGGGTCAAGATGCATTCACAGTAAAATCTTGTATGTACCGTATTTGACGTAATAAGCGCCCTCCCCCCTAATAAGCGCCCCCCCCCTTTTTGAGGCATTTTTAGACTAGAACAAAGGGTCAAATTTCGCAATTTCGGGGACATTTAAACTCTTAAGTACAAAAACGTCACGAAAATAATTTTATAAGCGCCCTGGGCGCTTATTACGTCGAATACGGTAAGCCTAACTTGCGTATTAGCCGCACCCCCACTTTGGGTCGATCCTTTAAGCCACACTAGCCATCTGATTTATATTAGTACTGGTACTGTTCCAGTATCTCGTACTGTTTCATAGCCGCAAAAACCTCGCGTATTAGCCGCACCCTGACTATGGACCAATCCTCATTCTGCCCTGGTGATCTGACTTGTAGTAGCCGTGGCTGATATACGCGAGGTATTACGGTATACTCTAAAACTACCGTAAATTCTCGCGTAGAAGCCGCGGCTTGTACGCGAGTCAGACTCAGCTTTCTTTTGATACCAAGCATGCCTATATAGGGTGCGGCTTATACGAGAGTTTTTATTAGTATACTACAGTACCAAAATCGCAATATTCAGACCCCCTCTGTGGCTTATATAATTTGTCAAAGTTAGGGGTGCGGCCTATACGCGAGTTAGGCTTATACCCGAGAATTTACAGTAGGCACACATTGCATCTGTGCAACATGAAGATATATGACCTTAAGTGTGATAGATTCAGAGTATTTTGGCCAATATTGGCCCTTGATTTCGCCTCATTACAACACATGCTTTAAAGGGTATCGCTACAAAAGTAGGTGCTGGAACCCTGTGGATGTCAGAGAAACGACTTTGTACTATGTAGCTAGTGCTGCCCTCTCGTGGCATATGTCAATACGAGATGTATGGAATAATAGCACAACAGTTCTTCAGATCTCCACCAGAATCTGTAGTGTAGTGGTTATGATGCCTGCTTTGCAATCAGAGGATCAGGAGTTCTATCCCAGAAGGTGCCAAGACCTTTTCTCGAAAAAAGGTATGGTTATTCTTTTTTGTTGGGGGGAAAAAAAGGGGGAAAGGAATCTTGCATAATAGTCTAATTTTCACATAGAGAGTATTTAAGCAGCAACGTCCATTGCTTGGGCTGTAGCCTGTATAGGGCTAGATTGCCTTGCAAAGGAAGTACTTTTTCTTTAAATGGGCACTACAGAAAAATGAGCACCACAACATGTATTTTTTTCCCATTTTCTATTTGATTATTCTGCTAACTAATCTAATCCAAAGTGATTCGAAGATAGCAATAGAAGAACATCTGACCACAACATAAAAATTCTCTTTTAGCTTAGTTAAGAACTAGCTTTTTCAAGTGGCTTTCCCATAGAATTGAGCACTGTACCATGCCATTTTCTTTACTTTTTCTAGTTCCTAATGTATTGAACTAATATTATACTAAGTTATATGCAGAAATCAATAGAATATCTGGATCATCAAACAGGTAGCGATACCCTTTAACATGTGCCTTGGGTGTCTCACCCGTTTATGAGGCTACTACGATTACTGTGGTGCCCCCTAGTGGCACATGTGGAAACCACATCAACTAATTCACGTCCCTACCACTAGAGGGACTAGACTGAGCCTGACTCAGTGACAGAATATGGACTATGCTTGACTACAGTACCCTATACCAATTAGCCATCATGATGCTTGAATGCAGCACCAGCTGTCATTCACCGGTGCTGCATTGGTGCATCGGGACAAGACACGAAGCATTAGCCCTTTAAGGACAGCATGTACTGTAAATTCCTGCGTACTATCCGCATCTCGCATATACCCGCGGGTAGTACGCTGGAATTTACGGTAGCTAAAAGGAGACATTTGTCGACATAATGCACCAATGCAGCTCTGGGGAGTAACTGGCTGTTGTGCTGTATTTCTAGCGCATCATGCCGACCCTTCGAGAGTATGTCAGCACTATAGGGCCAGCATGATAACTGAATGCAGCACTGGCGAGTTACTCACCTGGGCTGCATTCATGCATCATGACGACCAACGGCATGATGCTTTAATGCATCATGGCGTCCACTAAGGGTTATAGAAGATCTCACTTCTACCACAAAGTTCTACCATCATATATCTTTTCTTTCAGTCATTCTATAGGTAACCTCCCTTTTTTATTTATTTTTTTAAATTTTCAAACCTCACCTTTTTCCGCAGCTTCTTGAGCGGCAGTTCTTTGTCGTCAGCTTTCCTCAAAACGCCAACAATGGCGCCCTCCCAGGTAAACGTAGGCACCTCCTGTTCCTCAGCTGCCTCTGAAATATATTAAATTATAAAATTTAAATTAATGTTTTAAGGTTGATCGCTACTCATTGAATATGGACTACTGCGCAGCTTTCTGCGCATCTAGCTTAAAACTGTCAGAATAGGCTGATATTTGCACACCCGATACATATACATCCATAGTAAGCAATATCCAAAAATTGAATAATTCCGAGCAAAATTGAGCATTTTATTGCACTTTAAATATTTGGTATATTTGAAGCCAGTGATATTTGCTATTTCTAACATAAATTAGAATAATCGAATTATTTACCAATAAATCATTATCAGGATTGTTATAGATCTCATCCATGTGCTTAAAACAACCAAGGGTATAATATCTATACATTTTCTACCCTAATACTTTGCGTTTTACCCATTATTTTGGCCTTTAAATATGAGATTTAGACAGTTTTTGGCCTATTTTTTAACTTCAAAGGCCCAAAACCCTAAAATTATGCGCGGGACCCCCTATCAAAATCACTTTTTTATGTTAGCAAATGATCTAAACAATTTTTCGAGAAAGTAAAAAAAAAAGTCTATGGATTATTTTTGCTATTTTTTAAGATATTGTTGAAAAATTTAGCATCAAATTTAATTAATTGTCCTAAAACCACCACTTTTTTTCACAAAAAGGGTTGTTTTTGGACCATAATCTTTTTTTCTGTATTTAAGGACACAATATAGGATTATTCAATTAAAATATGACATTGATGTGGGCAGTGGTTCAATAAGAAAAAAAATCGTGAAAATTTCACAATTTTTGGTATTTTTTGCCAAAAATAGAAAATACTTCTTTTTTTCAAAAATCTGTCACAAAAAAAGTAGCTCGGGACCCCCCTATTTTTTTTACATTTTCCCCTTCTTAATGATCTAAACTACCCTGAGGCAAAAAATTAGGAAATTCTATGGATGAAAAGTTAAGAGTAGCGATCAACCTTAAATGCACGGCGCATTTTGGAAATACTCATCTCTAGAAGCTAGATGTTTCACTGGCCTCCAAAGAGGGAACATTTTCGGAAATCAGTATTTAGTGCTTTAAAATAAATTCAGCCAAAAAGAGGAGTGTGTGCTTAGTAAAGTTTGTGTGCAAATACGGTCAAACTACAGCTATTTTCCTTTATTAAATAACGATATTTTCAATCCTTAAACATTTTTTTAAGTGTTTGGTGATTATCAACACATGTGGGGAAATTCTGAGAGGGTTTGAAACTAGTGCCGTAGGTCTGACTGTCCAACACATATAAAAATAACAAATACTTTTTAATCGATGGAAGTTGAAATGTGAAGTACTTAAACTTCACTGTTGTTGCATTCATAACAGTATAAATGTAGGCTAGAGATGTAAAGCCTCGTTCTGTCGACAATTACAGATTATCTATTCACCTTGTTCATCCTCCTCTTCTTCCTCCTTCTTCTTCTTCTTTTTACTCTTCTTGACCAGCTGAGCGGGTTCCTCGTTCTCGTCTTCCTCACTTTCCGCATGTTTCCGCTTCTTACTTTTCTTCTTTTTAACCAACACTTCCTCAGCTTCCTCCTCCTGACTTTGCTTTCTTTTTTGTTTCTTGCTGTCTTTATTTTGGAGTTTTTGTCTTTCTTCCTTGCGTTCTTTTTTATTTAGTTTCTTTGTCGGGACGTCTTCGCTATCGCTGGATTGGTCGCCATTGGTGGCTGCGTTCCCGTTCTGTTTCTGTTCCGCAGGTTTCTCCTCTACTTTCTTAACCTCTGTATTTGCTGGTGTGGGCTGTACATTTGATAAAAACAAAATTATCAAAAATTACTAAATAGATATTTTCCCCGTTTTCAGCTTACACAGAATATATTTATATATATCCTAGATTCTACAACTCCTTACAGATTATACCGGCACTGCAGTGTCGCCGAAAACCTTTTCTCAACGCAGGCCAAGGTGGCCTGCTTCGCATCTTACGCAGGCCATATGAATTTTGATATTTCAACGTACCTACATAAACTTCATTATAACCGGGAACTTGCTTTATACTACTGGGTACAAGTACGCAAAAACTTAAAGAAATTGAAAAAAATTTCAATATTACAAATATGGCCCTATCTTTGCTTCTAATTGGCCGTTAAGATTCTACGCCGGCAAAAGCTGGCGTGCCGGTGTTATTTCGGCAACACTGGGCACTTGTATTATTGTTTTACCTTATGAAGGACTATTTGTTTCAAAACTTTGTTCAATCCAGTAGGCCACAACAAACCATCTTCTTCGTTTGCAGCTGTTGATTTATCTATTAAGACATATTTCTCTTTATGTAAATTAATGTGGTATTGTGAGATTTTACATGATAATCCAACAAAGCAGAGCAGAGAGGTAAGAACATAATTGTAGTATCTTCTAGGCTTGTTTAACCCTTTAAAGGCCACAGAGTGTTTTAATGCAACATGCTGACCATACAGGGTTAATACTCCTGAAGGGTCGGCATGATGCATGATCAGGGATGTAAGTCAGGAGAAGTGAAAAAACAGGAAGTCGGATCAGGCCCAAGGATCAGGGGGGGGGGGGGGGGCAAAATATCATTAGGAAAAAAAAAATTCAAAAGCGGGGGGGGGGGGGGGGGGGGTCCGGACCCACGTGACCCCCCCCCCCCCCTTGGGCCCGCCCCTGAGCCTGCCTACAGTGTACCCGATCGGCAGAAGGCCCTAGAACACCCACCCCAGTGCTCCTGATGCCCTCCCGGCCTCCCCTGCAGTGCTCCCGGCCAGCTGAGCGCCCCTAGACGGTCTCTTTGCCCCTCCTGGAATCTTCCCAGTGACTCAGTGGGAAGATTCCAGGAGGGGCAAAGAGACCGTCTAGGGGCGCTCAGCTGGCCGGGAGCACTGCAGGGGAGGCCGGGAGGGCATCAGGGGGGATATGAGGCCGTCCTGGGGGCGTTCTGCTGGCCGGGAGTACTGCAGGGCAGGCAGGGAGGGTCTAGGGGTAGGGGGCAGGGGTGGAAACGGAACTTTTTGTCAATGGTAGACCAAGAAAGTAGCAAAATATAGAAACATTTTATGAAAGGGAGATTCCAGGAATTCCTGGAATTCCAGGAAGACTTACATCCCTGCATGATGACCATTCATGAAGGGTCGGCATGATGCATGATGACCATTCATGACAGGTCGGTGTGATGCATCATGACCCTTCATGAAGGGTCGGCATGATGCATCATGACCCTTCATGAAGGGTCGGCATGAATGATGCATTCATTGACTGGATCTAACTTATACTGACGGGTGTCATCTCGGCGGCGATCACGTTCCAGGTTCGCTCACACAGAGTAGCGTCCCACACACCCATGCTGTTCTTGACAAAGTTCTGTAAGAGTTAAACACAAGCATGTTGTTATAAAAATTAATGAAGAGGGAGTCATTGTGTATTTGTATTTGAATACTTCAGGCCAGACCGAGTAAAGAAGCTGGTCAATGGACTTCAGTCACCTCATTTTTCCAGGTCGAGAATTTCTTTTTAAAACTTTTTTCTCTTTAATTTCCCAAGATCAACCAGTCAGATATTTTTTGTCGCGGGTTAACTTACAACAAAAGAGACTTGGTTAAAAAAGAAAAAAAGTTAGCTCGCACCATTTTTTCAAAAGTGAAATTCCTTGACCAACTTTTTTTTTGTGTGGGCTTATTGCACTTAATCACTTGGTGGTCTTCCAACACGCCATGGGGCGACCAGGCCCTCATGCCAAAATATGCATCTGAATCGTTGTTGAATCTGACAGAATTTTATTGGGCATTATCTAATCGCCTCGCCTACTGTTCAGCTTTTCCTTTAGCTTTTGTTGTCATTATTTTCCAAGGGAGGAGGATCGATTTATACTATAGGCAGGGTTTTCGTTCATTACATTATAGAGAAAACGTCTTTATGTATGTACACAAAATATGATGAATAGTAATGTCAATTGTGGAATCTTATTCTTAAATGTTATCCTTTGATAGGGCTATTAAAATATACGAAAGCTTTCAACTTTGTCATTTTCAAAAGTAAAGCATTTTCAAAAGTAAAGCATCTTGCAATTTTTAATAAGAATTATTCTAAATAGTGCAAGGGGAGGACTAGAAGTACTGTACCTGAAACTTGGCCTTTTTGCGTGGTATATTGGGGTAGTCCATGAGTCGCTCCAGTAAACCCTTCAGTTTGAAGTCGGCCGTGGACTTGGCTATAGCTGCCTGCACTTGCTGCAAATAAAGGACAGAACAAGACTTAGGGAGTGGTCATTTCTTAACAACATGGCGGGGTTGGTGGGTTTGGGTGCGGCGGGGACCTTAAGAATTTTGACCCCTCTTGAGGGTGGGGGGGACCAAAATAATTGCAGGGCTTTTTAGAGAAAAAGCCCACGTGTTATAGCTTAAAGGGGTCGGCAGCGCTCCATTTCAACCTGCCTAGTTGGGGAGGGGGAGTATTATACACAGAAATTTACGGTACACACGGTAAATTTGCGGTCATGTGAGCCTAACTATCATATAACCCGCACCTTTGGTACATCCTACAAGCCACACTAGAGGGTATGGAAACTGCTAAGATGTTGTTTACTTACAAAGCCCCTGTTTAGGTCGCACCCAATATTGGAATGATTACCGTAAAACCTCACATATAGGCCGCGGCTAGTATGCGAGTCAGATCACCAGTGCGGCTTATAGGATGGTCCCAAGGTCCAGGTGCGGCTTATATGCGAGTTTTTGCTACTATAGTGCAGTAAAAGTCACCATGATAAGATCACTGATGCGGCTTATAGTATCCTCCCAAAGTCAGGGTGCGGCTTATACGCCAGCTAGGTTTATATGCGAGGTTTCACGGTAGTATCAAATTAAAGCTGAGTCTGACTCCCGTGTAAACCGCTGCGTCTATGCAAGAATTTTAATTTTACGGTAGCCCGACAACCCGCGTACTACTCGCGGGTTGTACGCGAATCAACCTCAGCTTTCATTTGATAACAAACATGCCTATATAGGGTGCGGGTCATACGAGGGTTTTTATCACTATAGAACAGTACTAAAATGGAGATTTTCAGATCCAAAAACTGGTCATAGGATTCTCCTGATTTGGGGATGCGGGTTATTCGCGAGATGCGGGTAATAGGCGGGAATTTACGGTAAGTTGTTTAATTGTTAAAGGGCAGCATAGTGCACAATGCATTATGTTGTTTTATGTACAGGATACCTGAATGTAATTCCCAGTGCTGGATTCATGCATCATGCCATCATGGTAGGTAGGCATGATACACCAATGCAGTGCTAGAGTGTTACTCACACTGCTGCATTGGTGCATCATGACGACAAATGAACATAATATCATAATTAAAAATTAACTCCATGGTGACAAAAAATGTTTTTTTCTCCAAAAACTTATTTACCTCTGTCCACTGCGTCTGTTTCCGCTCCCCTTTGTTGGCATTAGGTTTGGGTTTGAAGTCCTTACCGGAATACTTCTCGGCCTCACTGATGCAGCTGGTATGTTGTGCATACGTGTCGCCGCTGTAAACAACACAGAGTAAAATATCTTGATGATCAACATCACCATATTTTTGCGAATCATATTTTTGGAAATCGTCTTTTTCTTCACTCACTAGACAGTTTCTTCACTGCAATGTTTGGCAGATAAGATAAAAGAAATTACCTCTACATTATATTTTTAGCAATAAATCTGTTGGACAAAGGAAGTTCACAAGCTTTGCCTGAATCACACATTTTTTAAGGAGAATTCCTCATACATTTTCATATTTTGGTGTTGAGGTTAAATAGGGGCCGGGGACAGTAAGGCAGGTAGATGTTGTGAGTAGATGTCAGACTGGTAAAGGCGCTTGTAAACGCCACCATTCTGACTCAGTTTATTCCACTAAGCAATATCAATAGCACAATCTACTAGCTTTTTAAATCATTTTGATACTTATAAATCCTTAAAATACAGACGGAATCATGGTCAGAATAGGTCAGGGGACCCGACTCCATTAGGGAGAGGGGTCCCCTGAGCTGGTTTTATCTATATTTTATGCATTTACAAGTATTATAATGATTTAAAAAGCTGCACACATCTATATGAACATTATGAACACAAACGCATTGAAAAACTGAAAAATAAAAATCAACTCCAAACTAGCTCTTAAGTATCATATTTGAGGACTTCATGATTAAATGTTTGTTCTCAATGTCTAGTGACAAAATACCGGATGTGCAACATGAAGAGTACTCACGGGAAGTCTTTGCCGCAGTCCACACAGGAGAGGACTGAACAGTTACGGCACTGGAACTGGTAATGCTTCTCTACGGCGTTCTTCTTTAGCGACTCGCCACACGCGTCACATGTGAAGAACACCATGCTGACCACCAGGGGGAGGGTCTACACGGGGGTACCGCTCACACTGCAGGTAGAGGTAGGCGTTGTCTGTAATTAAACCACAGCGGAGGGGTTAGACAAAGGAATTCACACCTGGGTTATTTCTACTCACATAACAATGCCAATGGTAATGTTAGGCTAACTCAAAATATAACTACTGTAGAGTGGCAGGCACCATTTACTGTGGTTATTTTGAGTTAGGGAGTGTTCATTTATTAGTTACAGGGTGGGGGTGGTGGGTTTGGGGGGGGGGGGCAATTTCCGACCGCTCCTGAGGGGGAGGCGTAAAAAATTCTGACCCCTCTTGAGGGGGGGGCGTAAAAAGATATAGCCCCTTTTTAGAAAAAAAGCCTGCGCATTACTATGGGTCAAAGGGGGGTGGGCGAAAAATTGTCCACGCCTTTGGCGATGGGGGGGGGGGGGGCGAAACGTTCCACGCGCTCTCCAGGGGGGCTCGAAATCGCACCACCCCCCGTGGGGCCCCTGTAATAAAAAAATGAACACTCCCTTAGGCCAAATAAAAAATTGTTGTGTTCAGGTAACATGGCCCAAAATAATTAGGGTAGGTAGGTCTACTTTTTTTTTTTCACCAATTATTTTAAGGATTTTGAGACAAAATTCCTCCCATTTTCGTATAATTGCAGTAAAAAAATGATTCAGTAGAATTTTTTTTTTTTGGTCGAAAACCAGTGCCCACCACAGATGAGATAGTAATTGGCACTGTCAGCTGCTATTTATTGAAACCCTGACTGGCACTGTCACTGTGCCTGTGGCAGTGAGTTCGGTAGGCTTAAGCCAAAAAAAAAAGAATTGTGTTCAGGTATCCCTAGCGACCCTCTTTTTTTGGCCCTGCCCAATTAAAAAAAT
This sequence comes from Harmothoe impar, assembly GCA_947462335.1. Taxonomy (NCBI): domain Eukaryota; kingdom Metazoa; phylum Annelida; class Polychaeta; order Phyllodocida; family Polynoidae; genus Harmothoe; species Harmothoe impar. Next base: position 4,936,891 of record OX381707.1, on the reverse strand, counting down.
TTTTGGAAGGCATTATTGTGTTTTTTCTGAAAAAAAACACACTTTTTTTAGCTGAAATTATACGGAAATTGAGGAGGATTTTGTCTCAAAACCCTTAAAAAGAATTGGTAAAAAAAACGAAAAAGAACGACCTACCTACCCTATTTTTTTGGGCCATGTTACCTGAACACGACTATCTTTTTTTTTGGGGGGGGGGGGGGGGCTTAGTCTGTTCGTGCAAGACCATTAACAGCAGCCAGGCTGTGTAAGACAAGGCCCCCATCACGTGGACCGGTTCAGATTAGATGAACTAGGTAGAGATGGGCACGGCCTGGCCTCACACAGCGCCTGCATATCTGTCACCATAGTAAATGGGCCACCTTCAAAATGCTGTTTCTGGGACATTCCCTCCATGGAATATAATTAAATTTTAGTATGTTATGCAAAAGAGGTCAGGGATTCTGAATATGTCAATGATTTCTCTGTAGGGTACACACTTTTTTCAATAAGCTGGCAAACATAAGGGTGATTTATAGATAAATTCTGAGGTTCTGACTCAACCTTAGTTTTTATTAACAGTTGTAATTTCCTCAATCCTTTACTAAATGAAACACATGAAGCCACTATGTGACACTAAAAATGTTAACTTTAGTAATTATGGTAAAAAAAAAAAAATCTGAAAATTTTGGCTCCCGCCCCCCTATTTCAAAATTTTAAAGCAATTTCTTAAATAGAAAAAAATTCTCTTACTCCCTTAAACCCCCATCAAAATGTCCACAATTTTGTCCTCTCTAAGAATCTACAATTAGTTTTCACTTATCTATTAGCTCGAAAGAGCTAAACGCCATAGAGTGAGGGCATGTTTTGCATTAAATTGGAAAAATTTGGCTCTGCTGATTTTACTCTGCGGCAAGAAATTTGGACTTTCCATCAAGATATGATAAACTTTCCATTGTCATATCACCATAAAAATATATCCACAGAACCACCCAACTGTTTGCTTTAAACTGATGTGACTGGCTTCTCTGTATCATTATTTGTTCAAAAATAATCAATGGGAAGGTAAAAAATGCCCCATTCAGTATGTGTAGTCAGTGGGCTGTGGATTGACCTAATTTACCCGCACTCTGCTGATAAGGGCAAGAAAGTGATGGCAGAAAATGACTCCTAACTTTTCTATTTCAAAAATTCATAGCTTTGCTTCTACTTACTACATTTTATTTATTTAAAGTACATTCTGTTGGCAAAGATTCCAGCTTTCATGTGGTATGATTTCCGATAAGCTTGCACAAAATTAAATATTTGGATGCCCATCTCTAAACTAGGTTGACTTGGACACCCACGGTAGTAATACTAGCCTAAATAGGTACATTCTCGCCATCCGAACTAGGTAGGCCGAACCTTACCATAGACATAGTGTAAGAGTAAACTTTAATATCGTGCTTGGATAAGGACGAAACGAAAAATCGAACAACTCACTAGTCTCACCTTGTTGTTAAGTGGCTTTACTGCCAGTTATGATGTGTAAATATACAATATACGTACCGTAAACACGCGTTGTAATCCTCCTGCAGTTGAAAACACACGCACGTTTCTCTCAAATGGGCGCCGCCATTGCTAGCTAACACGGGATCTCGCGGGACTCCCGTGGCCGCGTTCGACTGTCACAGACGCGCGCCTCACCGGATAACATGGCGCGTCTGCCTGAAGTCGGCTCCGTGGCATTGACATTTTCAAACGAAAGATGGCGCTAGCATGACCGTATTAATGTGAAGGTGAATCACCATAAATCACCTCTCTGGCTATACAGCTATCTTTTAATGTACACGTGCATAAATCTAAATTATCCAAGAGGCTACTGTAGTGTAGGCCTATGATAAATCAAACGGTTGGATTTAGACCCGATTTAGACAAAGACGCATCCTTGTTGAAAATTTGAGCTAGTAGAGAGGACTTTATAGCCGACAGACGCGGGAGAAGTGATCATTACCGCCACACTTGTCGCAAGTCTTTCCCTTGGCAGGACAGTTCGACCAGGGATGTGGGCCACGTTTGTCACCACACCAGTGGCATGTGCCGCTCTCACGCTTCAACTGCATGTCCTTGTGGGCCTTTCCCTGGGCCACCCAGTTGACCGTCTCGTCCGTTCTGCCACTCGCCTCGCCAATGAGCTGATTCGCTCTTTTAGCCGCCTCAAGTGTCTTGGCCTCCGCCACCACGTCACTCAGGGTCTTCTTTGTGTCGTCGGCTTTGACATGGCATTTTAGTAGATCGGCACGTATGTCACTGTTCCGGAGTCCGAAGATAAATTTGTCGCGACTCATCTCATCCGTCAAGGCATCATAGCCACAAAGGCTGCAGTCACGTCGTACATGGGTCTCCCAGTCTTGTATAGACTCGTGAGCACCTTGTGTGGCCAACCAGAAGGTGAATCTGTCCGTCAATAGCGAGGAAGTGGCTGTGCCGGTGTAATGTATTCTGAGCCGTTCCATCCAGACCCATGGCTTTGCCTTGTCTGCAACCGGGATCTGGGGCTCTATGCTGTACCGGATGACCTGTAGTGCCTCATCCGGCATGGACGATCGGAGCGCCGCGATCTCCATCAGTGGCTTGGCATAATACTCGACTCTATGAGTCGCCGGGTCCTTGGCCAAATCTCTGTATTCGGCCTCTGTACAATAGTCATGGAACCTCATCTCAAAATTTTTAAAGTTCTCTGAGATGTTCCCTGACAGGCTAAGTTCTGGTTTTCTAGGCCTAGACATAGTGTAGATGAAGGTGGGTCCTGATCTGAGTTGGAACAATTAGGGCTACTAGTGTGCTAATTACTATTAGATCTGGTGCAATTAGGCCTACACTATAATTTCCACTTCCAGTCTGAATGAAAATTGAAGGTGATACCCACTTGTGACTTGCTGGTGACTCTGGCTCTTGACAGCTCCTGTGTTTGAAACTGACCCCACTGCTGACACCAAGTTGGAGCATACAAGCTGTGAGTCAGAGTGATGTTAGACTTCTTTATTATCAGTTGAGTTACCAGTAGATCTACATCAATACATGTTGAGACACTGTCTGCCATGTGCGCTCAAGTCCGCCATCTTGGATTCTGGTGTCGCACGTCCGATGCGCCCCCCAACAATTTCAGTTTCAGTTGGTTTCAGGTGTAGCCTACTATTCCCTATTATGGGATGGCCTAGATCACGTGAGAGCCTCTCTTCAGTAGGCCCTACACGGACAGACGGGTGTAGTTCCCTTGGTCTTATTTATTAACTGCCGACTACAAAAGGTTGGTTGTGCTCAAGGAGGAAGGACTTGAAGGGGAGGAAGGAGAAGGACTGTGAATCCAGAGTGCAGTACGATCCCAGTAAGCTCATGTTAAATGTAGATTGGCAGATGTGCGTTGAATGCCTGCGAGCAAGTGACATAGGCCTAAATTGGACTTTGTCAGTCAGTGTGCCAGTGCCCGTATCAGTATTTATTACATACACTACTATAACGGGTTGGCCTTCTTGGACAGCGGCAGCCTGCATGGAGGGCGCCATGTTTACGTTGCACTCTGGGACATAGAGGACACGGGACAGCTATAAATAGAGCGCGGACGTCGCACCCTGAAGGGGGAGGGGGCAAAGGAGGGGGGGGGGGCATCAGTATGGGGGTGGATGACTAAATTCTACACGGCGACATTGCCATTTCTTAAAATCAACATGCGACATGAGGCCTAGTGACATGCGACATGAGGTTTAAAAAAATAGTGACAGGGTACATGAGCAATTCTTAAGATTGACATGGGACATAGGGATTATTAAGCGACATCGACATGCGACATGGCCATTTCTTATAATCGACATATGACATGGGGACCCCCCATCTACACCCCCATCAGTATCCCGGCGGCGGAGCCGCTGGCATAGAGTATGAATAGGCCTATATGTGGCCTAGGCCTACATGTACCGCTTTGTATATGACAGAGACTGAGAGTCTGAGTGACCTGAATTGATTGAAATACCCACGAAATCAAGATGGCTACCGGAGGTCCTAAATTAAGCATCCAACCATTGGATATATCTGGTGAAAAGCTGGCAATGAAATACAAGAATGATGGGAGGAGATGGAAGAAATGGCTCGTTAGTTTTGAGAGTAACCTGTTGTCCAATGGTGTGGATCCAACTGATAAGGATAACAGTGTTTTGTGTAGAGAGGCCTTACTTATCAACATTGGAAGTGCCGTATCAGATTTACATGATTCCTTAGAAGATGTTCCAAAACCAGCAGATATAACAGCAGAGGATTGGACAGAGTATGCAAAAAGTAAAGCTAAATTGAATAACAGATTCCTTCCAACTCTTCCAAAACAATCCAATGACTTTTCCATATCTGAGTATAGGCTGGGGATGAGATATAAGAAAGATGGAAATAAGTGGAAGAAATGGCTAGTCAGATTTGAGAAAGACTTGCTTCAGAAAGGTATAGATCCAGCTGATAAGAATGACAGTGATGTATGTAGAAAGGCCTTACTTAGCAATGTTGGAGATGCTGTAGTAGATTTACATGATGCGTTACAAGATGCCCAAAAACCAGCAGATATAACAGCAGAGAATTGGACAGAGTATGCTAAAAGCAAAGCTAAATTGAATGAGAGATTCCTTCCAACATAATCCAATGACTTTTTCCGAGGTGAGTTTAGGCTTGGAAGGGGAGATAAGAAAGATGGAAAGCGATGGAAGAAATGGCTAATTAGTTTTGAGAGCGACTTGTTGTACAAAGGTGTGGATCCAACTGATAAGGATAACAGTGATGTGTGTAGAAAGGCCTCACTTAGCAATGGCTATGCTGTAAGTGCTGTAGTGGATTTACACGATTCGTTAGAAGATGTTCCAAAACCAGCAAATGTCACACCAGAAGATTGGACAGACTATGCGAAGAGCAAAGCCAAGTTGAATAATAGTCTCCTCACAAGAAAACAATCCAATGACTTTTCCATATCTGAGTATAGGCTGGGGATGAGATATAAGAAAGATGGAAAAAGATGGAAGAATTGGCTTGTTAGTTTTGAGAAAGACTTGCTTCAGAAAGGTATAGATCCAGCCGATAAGAATAACAGCGCTGTATGTAAAAAGGCCTTACTTATGTACGTTGGAGATTCTGAAGCAGATTTGCATTATTCGTTAGACACTGTTTCAAAACAAGCAAATGTCACACCAGAAGATTGGACAGACTATGCCAAGAGTAAAGCAAAATTGAATTACATATTCCCTTCAAAACAATCCAATGACTTTTCAGCATCTGAGTTTACGCTGTGAAGGGGAGATATGGAAGATGGAAAGCATTGGAAGAAATGGCTAATTAGATTTGAAAGCGACTTGTTGTCCAATGGTGTGGATCCAGGCAATAAGGATAATAGTGCTATGTGTGGAGAGGCGCTACTCATGCACGTTGGAAGTGCTGTAGCCGATTTACATGATTCATTAGACGATGTTCCAAAACCAGTAGATATAACAGCAGAGAATTGGACAGACTATGCCAAAAGCAAAGCTAAATTAAATTACAGATTCCTTTCAAAACAATCCAATCATTTTTTTTGTAAGGCAATTTAAAAAATCGACCTACCTACCCTATCATATTTGGGCCATGTTACCTGAACACAACTTTTTCTTTTTGGTCTGAGGAGACAAGTTATTCAGAAGAAACAGCATCAAAAGGGAGTCCAGGTTGCCTCCAGGGGAGTCTAGGGGACTCTCTGGCTGACCTAAGGGAGTCACCTGGGGGGTCATATAACTCTCTGGGTCATATGACTCCCCCAGGTGACTCCCTTAGGTCAGCCTGAGAGTCACCTAGGCTCCCTTAAGTGACCTGGACTCCCCTAAATAAGGGAGTCATTCTGGAGGCAATCTGGACTCTCTTTTGACGCTGTTTCTTCTCTCTGTGCTCAAGCAATTTGATGCACCTGTCCAAGGCTTAGATATTTAAGGAAAAGTAGAACAGCAGATTTATGAAGTAAACACATATTTTATTCAAACAGTATAAAATGTATTTTTAAATGACTATCACATTTGGGGTTACCATGGGTCATGGTACACCATGGTACATCACGTAATAACCCTTTAAGGACGGAATCATGCCTCAAGTAGGTTTATCTTCACATCTTGATTATATTTGCACATTAACAGATAGTATAATCATTGGTAGAGAACATGACTAAAACGTCCAGTGCTTCTTTTATGAGTTATGTACACTATGACCAATACCAACTCCGTTGATACGAGATTCTGATTATTTCAAAATACAAAATATGAAGCGGACACCTTTAATCCGCACGTATGTATGACCAGAATTGTATGAAGACATTCACTGAGATACAAAACAAACAAGAAACTCGAATTGATCAAAGCAAGGTTTACAAAAAGTGTTCTGAATAAAGCTCACATCCTGGCTGCAAGAACACAGCTCCGCTTATAAGGCCACGTATGTTGGTCAGTTCTATCTACATAAGGCCAAAAAAGAAAAGGTTTGTTTCAGGTAACATGGCAAGAAAATCTTGGGGCGGTAGGTCGGATCTCTTTTTTCTTAACTCTTTTTTTAAACATGAAAGTACTAGCCAGCCTCTCTGAAGACCTTAAAAATTAATCTAAAAAATGGGTAGAAATGTGAAAATTTCTTCAAAATTGCATAAATAACGTAGGGTGACCTCAAACAAACCTTCTTTTTGGCCTATGGTTGAAATGCTTCATGATTGTCCCTTCAGACTTAGGGACCTTTACCATGTATCGTATCTAGGTAGACGTACATATGTATTATTGTAGTAATATATTACGGTTACAATTTCTGCAGCAAGTGGTGTTGATTTCCTCAGTGTAATACTGTAAGTATGCCATATGAATGAAGGTCATTGATTGTCAATTACACGTATATCATGAAGAGGACGGGACGGAATGGCAAACCTTGATATAGATTACTATTCTACATATAATATATTGTATTTTCTTTTTGTTATGAGGCTCATAATGGTTTATTGATATGATTTTCGGCAATTATATTACTTATTCTGAACCTCAGAGGACAATAACAACTTCATAATAATTATATGAGGTGGTTCTTGAAGGTCTTGAGCAAATCTTGTATTCCCACGGAGGTTGTTTGTGTGGACGGAACTGTGGGTTCTTCAAGGATATGTCTTAACTTGTCTAGTCGTCTCTACAAAGGTGCAATGTTCATGAGTTAGTTAAAATTGTATTAATTAGTATATGGCTATATTGTTGTTTAATGTGATTAAATCAGTATATTTTAAATCTATCAATGACGAATCAGCTAAATGAATAAATTTTTCTCTCTACATTTTTTATTGATACTGTATTCTATATTTTACATAATGGACTTGCTTGGGTGACATGGCAAACTCTATGCATATCAGCGTAGGTTAGGAACGTTATCTTTTATCCACTTAAGGGCAGCATGATACATCATATTGTTCTCGTGATACATGAATGCAGCACTGATGATTAATTCCCCAGTGTTGTATTCATGCATCACATCGACTATACAGGGTAGGTATGATACACCGATGCACTCACGGGGCCTGCATCATACAGCGGCACCTCACGCTCGTCAGGAGCCTCAACAAGAAAATCTGTCCAATCTTAAAATGACCGATCTTAAAAACTTAACAATCTTAAAGTTAATAACTTTTAAGATTATAGCATTTGTTTAAGATTATCGTTGCCCCCCATCTCCTTGCATACTGGTAAGATGGCTACTAGCACTGGTATTATTATTGTATACATCAGGGGCTTTGCCCCCGAACCCCTGTTTGTTTTTCCCCTCTTTCTTTAGGGGAAAAATGACAACACACTCATAACCTAACCCAATTGCCTTCAGCTTTACTGATGTGGGCCTACCATATCCCACTTAGGCTATGTGGAAGGAGGGGCCTGCAGTGTACATTCTACTAGGACAGTGGTGCCCTCTAGTGTTGAGATTAATCATTTTTAAATTATCTATTTTAAGATTGGACAGATTTTAAGATTGGACAGATTTTCTTGTTGACGCTCCCACGTGAGTCTGTCCTGACGAGCGTGAGGTGCCGTTAAACGTTATCATATCTCATGAGGCTTAAAAAGAAGTTGTTTTCAGGTAACATAGCCAACAAAAATAGGATCGGTAAGTCAATATTTTTATTTTTTTTAACAAACTCTTTAAAGATTATGAGAGGAAATGTCTCCATTTTCTTATAATTTCAGTAAAAAGTCAAAGATGGCACCCAGTCAAAGACGTTTACATTGGCCCAAGGTCGTGAGACAGTCATAGACAATAAGATTTTTAGTAAAAAAATTATTTAAAATTTGGTAGCAAAATTTGGTGAAAACAAAAAATGCCTTGAAAATTAGCGTAGGGCTAAAAAATTGGGATACCTGAACACAAGTTTGTTTTTGGCCTGAGTAGTATATACAAGAATGAACAATAAAGAAACGAAAGTGTAAATAATGACAGAGTTGGGCTACCTCTAGTCACTCTGCTCACCAGTCAGAGGGCGCCACCTTGTTAGAACTGTAACGGAACAGGGAGGAAAACTGGTTAATTAAAGCTTGACCGTCATGGTTGAAGTCAGGCCAAAAGCTCTTTTGGATACAGTTCAGTTTTGATTCAGAAGAGGGCTCTTAAGGGCTCGTAGCTCAGCTCTTACAGGCACAAGATAGGGTGAATATGTTGTAGCTGGACAATGCTCATGGTCCCCTGTCCAAACACTGCTGCCCTCTGGTGGAACTGTTATTTTAGTCCATGTATTGAAAATGCTCAACTTATTCCCTGACGGCCCAGCTTTAATCCTTTCAAGTACCGTATAGCGCTTTACTGTGTTATGCCCTTTGTCGGCATGATGCATGAATGCAGCCCTTGCGAGGCTACTCACCACGGCTGCAGTCATGTATCGTGCCATACCGTGGAAAGTGAACCAACCCCACAGGCATGATGCTTGTACGCCGCACTGGTGAGTTACACATTAGTGCTGCATCCAAGCATCGTAACGCTAAAGGGTGTACATTATTATATCACTATGCAGACCTTAAAGGGTCAAGTATGAGAGGGATAAATGTACATTGTAGGAAGCACATGGAAGTCTACACTGAAGACATAAACACACTTTACTGTAGTAAACTATAGACAGAATGTACATTACAGATATCAAGGTTAACCTATAGTTTATGGCATATATACTGAACATACTGACAAACTGACAAAGAAACATGGCACTCATTGTAGAACAGACTTGTTAATAATTTACTAATTACAAAGTAATACATATGTATGTCTAATACACACAGCAGGATATGTGGATGGTATGAATAAGTATGATGTGGTTGGGATGCATGCAGGGAATCTTGGGAGTGGGCAAGTAGAAAAAATTGTCTAAACTTACTGTAGGCCACAATAATCTATTCAGTCCATGCTTTGTTATTTTTAATTATCATAATTATTATTTGGCCCAGGGACTACCGTAATAAGTTAGTATATTTATTGTATATCTAAAACCCATGTTATGAAACATGATGTAATTTATAAAAAAGACTGGACTGCTTAAAGTCACACTTTGAGCAGCTTTAATTCCAGTAAATGCTATTATGATGCTTTCATGATATTTACACTGCTTTTACTGAACTTAAAGCCAATTTCAAAAGTCACTTTAAGGGAAATATTTTTGCTTAATTGCTAATACTCATGCAGTGTAATAGGTCTATTGGTTGATTAAATTAAAACATGTCAGACAAACTGTTTCCTTGGCTAGGCTACAGTATCATTATACAACTATATAGATATATATAATGGTAAATGGTATATGGTATGCTTCTTAACCCACTTTGGCATGCAACATGGTTAACTTATACATGTAGAACACCTGTCATTGCATTATGTTTGGTGAGTGTAAGTGTTAGTAGACTGTACACTGTTCAGTATCGGTCAGTAGGAAATGGGGTTTAGATTTAGACGCAGAAATAAAGTAGATGAAGATAAAGATGATTATATTGAAATCATCTATTTTGTGACCTTGAGATGACCTTACCCATAAGGAGGAGGCTTCTCGTTGAGTGTTGACCTGTAGAGTGTAAAGTAACAACTAGTAGATGACACTAAACTTCTAGACTTCCAAATAGCCAAAAGAAATGTTTAAAAAGGTATTTACCAAATCTTTATCTTTCGATAACAAAAAATAAATAAAAAAACTAGTACGACATAGCAATATTGTAGCAGTGTCTCTGTGAAAGTAGATTTTGTAATTAAATGGTAACCATGGAAACACACTACTCACCTCTTCATCTCTATCCTGAAACACAATAAGAGAAAGGGTCAAGTATAAGACATTAATGCAGTCATATCTTGTCACATTGATGGTATTACTCACAGCTTTCATTTGAATATTGATATATTCATTCTGTCACAAGTCTGGTATATATTTATAGATAAAATGTCCCCCTCAATGCATAGGGAATAATAGGTCTTTATTTCATTTCCCATAGAGAAGCAATAGTAATTAATAATTTTGGCTCATTGTTCTATTTGTGAAGCCAGCCAATGAAAATACTGTCATTTCTTGATGATGAATCATGTATTACATATTTTAGTCTTTAAATAAGGTTTCTGTTATATATTATCGATAGAATTACAATATTATCTGTTTCGCTTATGACAATGTCATCCCAGTGACATAGGTTTTTACAAAATGCAACCTTCCCCATTAAATATGTTATTGCAAAGGGTCCTTCCACCAAATTTTAAGTTTGGCCCAATTACTTTCAAACCATTTTACAATTTTCAGACCTCATCTATCCCAGATTAAAAGTTGTTTATTTCGTTCAAATTAGTTATGGTGTAAAATCTGCTTAGGGTGGCTTAATATATCTTATGTTAACTTCTCTGTATGGACATTGGCCTATATGTTATGTAGAATATACATATTATACATGTGTATGGGACACAGACTCTCTGAAATGTCGTTTCCAGAGACACCAGGACTCGAACCCAGGGCCTTTTGCCTGCTAAGCAATTGCTTGCCACATCAGATAGACCGTGATATTGGAGCCACAGAGATGTTACATTAAAAACTAGTTATAGATAAGTACATGAGGACCTACACAGAATATATACAGGTTTTTTATACAAACTGATGTGTGCCTCAAGTAGCCAGATCTTTGTGGTCTTTGTCTTGCTCATATGAAGAATTGCTCCAATGCACTTGTTTTTGTAAGCTTGTATTTTCTTTCATTTATTATGCATTGTATATAAGCAAGGTTTAACATTCCAATTCCGAACCTAAAGGTGCCAAGGAAACAAATCTATTTCAGTTTACATCAACTTGCAAGGAAACTAAACATTATTATTGAAGGTCAAAGTGTGGCTTGTAGTAAAGCAAATAAAAATGCACCTCTCTGTATTAGTGTTAAACCCATAGCTGGAGTCCTTAGCCTATAGGAGTCAGAGGAGGAAGAGTGCGGGAATTATAGGAGGGTTTGTCCCACGCTGTTACTACATGGTCACGCGGATCCACACTCGGCTCACCCTGTACGGTGTTAGGCGCTAGACTCTGCCCTGCCCTGTGTGTTGGTGACTAACGGGTCGGTGGCTTCTCTGACTAGAGTGGGTTGTCTGCCTGAGTTAGGTCTGGGTTCTTGCTGCCAAGGTGCTGCGGGAACCTCGGTTGTCGTTACCACCTCGGGAGGGGTCATCTCGGTGGTGCTGTTAGCCACACTGGCAGGGTCCGCAGGGACCTCAGCAAGCTCTGCCTCAGCGTAAGCTGCTACAGCCTGCCGCGACCCTAGACTAGCGCTACTCCTGTTAGCCTGACCCTCCACAGCCACAACCAGAGTCTGACTGCCAGGAGCCTGCCTCAGGCTAGCGCTACTCCCACTGGTTCCTCCATCCACAGCCCCAACCTGACTGCCCGGGTGCTCCTCAGTGGTTTCCTGGAGCTGCCTGGATCTCAGACTGGTCCTGCTTCCAACAGCTTCTCCGGCTTCCGCTCCGACAACGGCTCCAACAATCACAACATCCGCTGACTGCTGAAGATCTTTCTTGCTGACGGACGAGGCACTGGAATGTAGTGAGCTGTTGAAACGGAGGAGAGATTTGAACTGCTCTTCAAAGAAAGGCCAGGAAAAGAGGTCTTTTAGGTTACTCGACCATACCTAGAAATTACAGGACCCAACATTACACTTTTTTTCAGGGGGGGGGGGGGAGGGGTACGGAAAGCCGTTTTGGGATTGTTATGACTTATAGGTCCACAAGTAATCTTGGCAAGTGATGGGTCGACTGGAATATCCACAAAGTGGTTCTTAAGTACCAAGCAAAGACGCTATATGCAAGGCTGTCTGTAGATAGATATACAAACCCAGCATCAGTTAACACTAGCCCTCAAAATATTCAAATCATCAATTTAGCAAGACAGTTCCTAGTAATGGTGTGGTTGTCTTCAGTACCCAGACTTTGTAGTTCTCGCTTGCTAAAAAAACTGATGAAGAATGGCTGGTTTTCACTTGTCTTTTATTCACTGCTGTCTATGGTGTTATTGGTGTCTGTAGATAGATATACAAACCCAGCATCAGTTAACACTAGCCCTCAAAATATTCAAATCATCAATTTAGCAAGACAGTTCCTAGTAATGGTGTGGTTGTCTTCAGTAGCCAGACTTTGTAGTTCTCGCTTGCTAAAAAACTGATGAAGAATGGCTGGTTTTCACTTGTCTTTTATTCACTGCTGTCTATGGTGTTATTGGTTAGTATAGATAGAGGGGCACAAAATGCTAATTCCAAAGCAGAGGCTGCTGCTAACAGATACCATTTACATGAACTTAAAAATAAATACAGAACTATTCAGTGGTCAATGTGACACCCAAAATAAGGCAAATATAAATGCACACGCATCTGCATAAGATCACACGCTTCTGCACAAGATCACATGTGTCGGCACAAAGGTCACACGCGTCCACACTTGGCTCACCGTACGTTTGAATTTAAGCGCTAGATTCTGTGAGAACTGCCCTGGGTGCGTCACCTGTAGAGGCATCTGCTACGGATACCTCCCCTGCCGGGGCCTCACTAGCGGGTTCAGGGACATTGCCTTCTGGTGCTGCAGAGGATGGCTCTTTGACCAGTGTTGGTTGTTTTTCTATGCTTGCTGCAGGTGCCTCTGCTGCTGCAGTAGATGCCTCTTTCACCAATGTGGGTTGTCTTTCTGCATTTGTTCCTGGTGTTTCTGGTTCATGAGGTGCTGGTACTTCGGCCGTGGCTATAACCGCAGGTGGAGCTACCTCTGCGGCACTACCTGCTACACTGGTAGGGTCCGCTGGTGCCTCAGCCAGCTCTGCTTCATCAAAAGCCGCCCCCGGGAGCTGGGTAGGTTGTCGGGACGCCATACTCGGGTTGCTCCCGGTGACCTGTGCCGCCTCAGCTACAACTGCAGGTTGAGCTTCAGCAAGGTCCTCAGTGGGCTTCTCTGTTTCGTTAAATTCTGAAACTTCCGTGCCATCACTGGTTACGAAAGCTCCAACCATAACGATATCAGCTTTCTCCTTTAGATCCTGCTTCTCAATGGGGCTGTTATAAGGGGCAGACATGGAACTGTTCTTCAAAGTAGGATAAACCAAACCTCAAAATCGATTCTTCTAGAGGAGTTTTTGAGTCAGTTACAGATATTCAACAACTCAATGATCAAAGTGTAACTGTGAAAAACTACACTCTGTCTTGGCTAAATCAAAGATTTCTTGTTTGAGATACATTATATTAAATTAATATAAGAGTATGTGGCAATATTATTACCACTAGTTGATGATATTTTCATGAAAGAAAATTCTGATTTTCAACCATACAAGCCATCACAATGTTTTAAATATCAAAACCCCAACTTTAGAGATGGAAAAACACTTATTTCCTAACTTCAGGATACTTTTCCTGCAAGTTCTAGTCTCCAGTTTAAACAAACCTTAAGCAAGATAAATAACATATATTTATGTGTTAGTCTCTTGATTTATAGTTGATATGTTTCTCCGTCAGTCTACATTGCCTTTAGCACTAAGTTATGGGGGTATTTGTTTCATGTTGAGGCAACTTTTGTCCTTTACCTTTCATGTCCAACATCACCTTTTCATGGTGGTTTTAGATAAGAGAATAATTGCTTAGCCTAAGTGAATAAGTATTATCTCTAGCCTTAATTGAGCTTGCAATCACCTTTTTAACTGTCCATACCTGGATGTTTTTTTTATCTACAGATGACGCTAATGCTCACCCAGTTGAGGCTTGTATTTTCTATGCACAATTATTTTTCACTTTTTACTTCTGGGAATTTACACACCTTTAATAAACGTGTTTACATAAAATAAAAAAATAAAAAAAGATATACTTACATCTCATCGTCCTCTGGCGCCTTCATACGCCGCAGGAACTTGGCCAGTTTGATGTCAAATATCAAAGCGATGGTCTCAAAGAGGATGATCCACCCGAGGGAGAGCCAGAAGCCATTCTAAGGAGTGATACATGGCACATTGTTAATCTCTAGTTTCCAAATTTTGATTCAATGTTCATTCAACTTTGAATTGAATTTTGTCCCACCGGGTTATATATAGCATGAGCTGTTGTAATATTTTAGGAAAAATATATCAACATAATGTAATACAGTTTGTTATTAAGTATATACATTTTTAAGATTTTTTTATTGCACACAACAAAGCTGAAAGGATGCTCTAGGCACCATCATAGTGCATCTACTGCGCTGTTTGCTATCGTGATTATCTATAGGAACATTTCCAAGTGGACAGGATAACTCACCAATATGTCGACGATGTATCCGCAGACCCCGATCAGGAACAGGGAGTTGTAGACATTGTACACAGGCAGACAGCCGGCCACATCATTCTGAACCTGAAACGGGCAGAGAAAAAGTTGTTAACCCCTTAAGGGATGCACAGTGCTCTAAAGTGGCTACTGTAAACCTAGATATTTTCGCTGGCATAAATTTTCGCAGATTTGCTGTAGAGTGCAATTTCGCGCGGATTTAAATTCACGGATTTTGAGACATGGTAGTTGCAGAGCTATATTGGATAAACTTTTGCTCTGTACATATTTTCGCGGTTTTTAAAATCCGCGAAATCTGCGAAAATATGTACAGCGCGAAATAAAGTATGTTTACAGTATACCGATTTTTACCAAATTTAAATCCTACATAAAGATGTCCCAAATACTGTTTAAGTATATCATTTATGGATTGGGGCAATTAAAATGGTATCCAGGGGCAGTAACAGCTCAGAAAGTCGGTCCCATGGTTCCAACAATCGTCTTCTATAGTGTATTTTCAATGAACATAATAAAATCTTGCATGATTTTATTCCAAAATGACCATATATTTGGTAAATGAAATTTGAGCAAAATAATAGAGAATGAGGGGAAATAGAATAGGTAAGAAAGGAAGTACATTGTTTCTGAACATCCTGAATCATTTTTAACAAGTTCCAATCATTGAATGTTCTAACTTTAACCCTTTAAGGGTTGCATAGAGCTTTAATGAACTATGCCCATTTGTCAGCATGATGCATTAATGCAGCCCTGGTGAGTCTAGTTGCCAAGGCCACATTCATGTATCATGCTGAACCTTCAGGAATTTATTAATCCCATAGGTTGGTTAGACTATTCGGCATTGCCGGAACTAGTTTGTTTTTATTAAGCCCTTTATCACCATGATGCATTCATGTATCCCTAGCAAGTGCACTCCCCAAGGCTACACACATGCATCCCTAAGAAAAAAATTATTTGCATTATATCAGTATACGACCCTTGAACGGTTCAATAGTGCCAAATATATTATGAAAGAAAAGAGAATGAGATGCTATGACATTACCTTGGTGAGGGCCGATTGTGCAAATGAGTCTGCAGATGCCAAGATCCTGTTGCCATAGTTTGCAGCCGTCTGGAAAGGAATCACACTTATTCTTAAGTCAACTGTTATAATATGTGATTTCTTTAGATTGTAGAGACAATTGGAAAAATAATTACCTATAATGATAAACACAATGTATGCTAATTATTTACTAGCATATGATGAAACCTGTTCCTGTCATTACCATCTTTATGCTGGCATCTGCATTTCCTGCAGGAACTGGTTGCTGGTAAATAATGCAGTGTATGCGTCTGGTACCAACCTAAATATTGAGAGATTGGAGCCAATATGGCCACACACACCTAAACACCGGTTTAACAATTATAAGCTACAAACCTTTTTTTTTAATGAGTATGAGGCACAATGTCAAAACTTTGATGCATACTCTGTTTTAGAATATGAAAGGGCTCTTTTCCTCATCTTTTCCATCACAGACAATAGAATAATAAGTAATTAATACAGATTATTTCAGAGAATAGCAAACTAGTTGTACAAAGCCAACATGTGTATTAAGATGAGTGTTAATGGAACTTTTAGGTGGGATATTTGAGACTTACTGTTTTGATGAGATTCGTCCCATTTTGTGCAATATATGTTTCCACTGCTTTAGCGGCATCTATTGTCGCATTGACTCCAGTCTGAGGATTAGAAAGTCAACAACTATTGAACAGGATCTAAGTATAATTCAGGACGTATGGGACAACAGTCTATAGAGGATCTGTAAACCCTTTGAGGGCCTTAAAGTGCTTTAATGCAGTATATGCTTGGTGAACACAATTTATGACGGTAAACACAATTTAGCATGTTAAAGGAGTGTGCAGCACTTAAAGAATAAGATTGTGTACATATATATATATCTACAGATGTATATTTTTATGGTGTATTTCATTGTTGAGACTAGGAATGAGAATGTGATCAGCATATTCAAAGCATGAATGATGGCCTTTAAGCAAAGACTGGATTGCTTAAAGTCACACTCATACACAAGCATATCTAACTCCAGTAAATGCCACTTAAAGCCGCTCAAATGCCATCATGACCCTTCAGTTACATCCACATGGCATTAACTGAAGTAAGAGTTGCTTATAGAATGACTTTAAACAATAAGAATGTTACTTAAATGCCAGTATTCATGCAGAGATTATTGTCTGTACCATTATATAGAAAATCTTGAACCATTCACTTACCGGGGTGTTTGCTGTCTCCGCTGACAGTTCAGAAACTTTGATCACCATTTGTGCCTTTAGAAGACAAGAACATTGCTTTATACTACAACTGTTGCTCAAAGCAGAGGTATAAAGGAAATTGGCATGAACCTGCTAACAAAATCTATACTACTGTAGTGGCTTGAATAAGCGCAGGGTAATCAAGGTATCCCAGCTAACAAGAAAATGTATTTTTAAGTCAAAATAACGTTTTGGACATTGGAGCCATAGAGATACGTTATACAATGTTATATAACGTTATAAAATGTTGTATAAAGTTTTTTGTTTACTAGGATCAACATCAAAATTTAGGCTATTATTGTATCCTGCATAGGCTCAGGTCTTGTATAAGTGCAGGGTAAATGGTACCATCAAAATTAGTAAGCGCAGATGTTAAACATGAATGTGAGTTTTAGATGCAGCCCTATAAAAGGCAAGATTCAAGTCGTAGTGATTCACCTAATCCAAACAGTATAGGCCACATAATTCCTCATCAAAATGGCAAAAACAATGTCTTGACATCTTTATTTATCTTAATACTCTGAGGGAAAAGACTAGATAGCATATCACTACAGTTGCTATGTGGACGATTCATCTAACAATTCTATCATAGATATGATATCATAAATAATAGATGCATAATTGGAGCCCTGGGAACTAATTTGACAGTTTTGCACTGGCGCATCACAACAGTAAATGAACTTGCCCAGTTCTTTAAACCCCCGACGCCCCTATTTATAGGGCTGAGTACTCCACTCCGACTGTCGCTTGAGGGGTACCGAGATTTGCGCCTTTAATAAGGGGTAATTGCCACCCAACATGTTGATGGTTTGTACCTACTTTTGCATTATTGACAGTGTTGTAGATTCCATTCGTCCCCATGATGATGTCCAGTTTGTCAGCGGCACTCGTGAAGCTGGCCTATAACAGGGGCACAAGGACGTCCTGTTAGTTTTACAGAGCATTCACACTGCATGCCTCATGGGATCTGTGTATTTACCATTAATCACATTTTGAACGATAATTTCCCTTTATTCAGGGTAGTCTTTAAGTGCACTGCTGGGCTTAGAACCCTGACAGTGGGCTTTAAGTTGCTTGTCTGTGGGGCCGGATTTTTGCTAAGATTTATCATTCTATTTATCACATTTTGAACAAATTTACGGTAATCTAGATTTGTGGTATAAAAATTAAACAAAAGATTCTTTTACAACGAGAATTTAGTCAAAGTGTTACTGTTGAGGTGACCAGCTCTAAAACAATTTTTACAATATTCTCATAATCTATAAGCAATTCTGTAATAATTTCTTATATGCAAAAACTTATGGTTTGAACCATTCTTTGCATTATCTGCTATTTCCCAAGACATACCAAGACCGGATAACATTGCTATACCGGCTTTGACATTTAATCCCTAATCTGTTCATATCATACCGTCGCGTTTAAGTGCCGGATTTTGAATAAGCGCCCGTCTTGTATAAGAACCAGGGCTAAATACCCCTCCAAAGTTATAATTGCCCGGGCGCTTAAATACAATGGTACGGTATGTGTATGTGTAGTGGTCATCATATTTCGGGACATTGAACTTGAGTAACAGGCAATGCTTATCTAAAGGGGAATATGAATAATATGAATCCACCTCATTTCTAAATAACAGACATTTTGAGACACAATCTGCCATGTATATCGACCATTTCTGTCATAAATTCGATGTTTTGCTCATATAATGAGTGGAAAATTGGTCGGTAATATTTAAAAACCTGTTCAGAGGATATTTCGTCTAAATTAGTGAAAATTTAATCTTTTGCATTCTCCCGTGGATTCATTTATCTTTCTGTCCGCTAAGTTAGATAATATTGAGTAAAGCAACCAAACAACCAACCAAATTAAGCTTACCATGTAATGACATCATGCGGTCCTTAAAGGGTTAAGCCCTTTTTTTTTTTTTTTAAAAGGTGTGTTTAGATTTTTAGACTATGTAACCTGAAACACCTTCTTTTTTCCTTTTTTTTTGGCCTTAGCTAACAGTGGGCCTACCTGTGCACCGCCTGGCGTGGTTCCATCCGCAGCCAGAGACCGGAGCGAGGACGTCAGGGCTGTTAGGTCCGTCTGGGCCGTTGACTTAGCTAGCTGGAATACAATGATGCAAAAATCTATGAGTGGATGTGTATAGGACACATAATGCCCCGGCCACACATACTTGATTTCGCCCGACCCGACTTGATCCGACCCAACCTGACCCAACAGTCGGAAGAGTTTGGCATGCACAACTCTATCAGACCGCCCAGGTGAATTACATCCGATTGTCGTGTCGGGTCTGGTCGGATCTGCTCAAAAAGGCCTAGTGTGGCCGGGGCTTAAGTCACTTAAACACCAACCTACGGCCTAAGGGGTTAATCATGGTGAAAGTATCTAGTGTTTCTTTTTCAAAGTAAGGGAGTGATTATATTTTAACAACAGGAGGGGTGGTGGGTTTTTGCGGGGAAAATTTCTAACACACCCCCAGTCGAGGGGTCAGAACTTTTTACCCACCCTCCCTTAGGGTTGAAAATCAGCACGTGTGCGGGCTCTTTGAAGCATAGTAACGCACAGGCTTATTGGCTCAAAACAGTTTAAACTTTTTGACCCCCACTCCAAGAGTGGTCCAAATTTTTTACAACCCTCCACCTCCAGTCAAGGGGACGAAATGTTTTTGCCCCGGCCCCTGTTGTTAAAAAATTATCAGTCTCTAAAAACAGTATGTCTACCGTAAATTCTCACGTAGAAGCCGTGGCTAGTACAAGGGTCAGATCGCCAGTGTGGCTTATAGTATTGGCTCAGAGTAAGGTTGCGGCTTATACGGGAGTTTTTGCTAGTATGATACAGTACTAAAAGTCACAAAAGTCAGGTTGCTGGTGCGGCCTAAAGGATCGCCCCAAAGTTGGCTTATACGAGAGTTGGGCTTATATGCAAGAATTTACGGTATATCTCCTACCTCTGTCTGGAAGGCAGCGTAATCAATGTTGACGGCGTTGGAGAAGTCGAGGAGCTGCTGCTCTGTGTCGGTGGAGATGAGGTCCACAGTGCTCAGGTCCACGTTGATGGCATCAATCTGCGACTGGATGTCAATGGACTGCAGCGGCAAGGGGCAACTCATCAAGCTACACATAGGGGCAACTCATGCAGCTACACATAGGGGCAACTACACGTAGGGGCAACTCATGAAGCAACACATAGGGGCAACACATCAAGCTACACATAGGGGCAACTACACATAGGGGCAACTCATCAAGCTACACATAGCGGCAACTCATCAAGCTACACATAGCGGCAACTCATCAAGTTACACATAGGGGCAACTCATCAAGCTACACATAGGGGCAACTCATCAAGCTACACATAGGGGCAACTCATCAAGCTACACATAGGGGCAACTACACATAGGGGCAACTCATCAAGTTACACAAAGGGGCAACTACACATAGGGGCAACTCATCAAGCTACACATAGGAGCAACTACACGTAGGGGCAACTCATCAAGCTACACATAGGGGCAACTCATCAAGCTACACATAGGGGCAACTACACATAGGGGCAACTCATCAAGCTACACATAGGGGCAACTCATCAAGCTACACATAGGAGCAGCTACACGTAGGGGGGATGGATGACGAGGAACTCAGTGAAACTGTCTCAGTGTATCATGCCAACCGTTTGGGTGGAGCATAATGTATTAATGTAGTATGATAGACCTGAGCATCAAAATAGGTGATTTACGTTGATATCAATATGATCCTCATAATATTGTTTGTAATGGCTTTTCATATCAGAAGATTCATAAGACAACTTACCTTCTTTGTCGGTAATGCTTCAGAAATGTTCAAAACCTTTAGTAACAACTTTTCTAAAAAATCCCTCTCTTGCTACATAGATGCACCAAGGACAACGGGCATACGGCATTGAAGCAGTATGCCTGGTTTGGTTTTCGTGTTACTTTCTTTTTTCTTTTCATTAATTATTATACACAATATATCACATACAATTTTTAGAAATCTTTAGAAAATGTTCTTCTTTTCTGCATAGGTTCACTTACTTTCTTGTAGTCAGTGACCATGGACAAGTCAAACAGAGCATCCAGTCTCAGCACTGAAAACGCACCTCCATTCTTCTTGCACCCTCTGGAACAAGGAATATGTTATGTTGTAGCGATGATGATGATTTGTTTTAAAGCCCATTGCGTAGCGTCGGACAAGCGTACAATGCTGTTTACTGAGTTTTTTTCTTAATTAAATTGCCCAAACTATTGCCAATTGTTGGGGTTGCATCATGACAACAAAAATCCCATTTTAGCACCATGCCGTTCAGCGTTAAATTGACAGAGAACTTACTCGAGTGCACCAGAGAAGGTGAGATAAAAGGGTTGACATGAATACGCTGGCCTTAAAGGCCGAGATCTCAGTACCCTACAGTGACAGTCATGAGTCGGGAGAGGTACTCAGCCCTATATATATAGAGCGGGTTGGGGTTTTAAACATAAAGATGGACGGAGGACTTACTCGAGTGCCCCAGAGAAGGTGAGGTTGATGGTGTCGTTCTGCAGCAGCATGCCTCCCAGGAAGTAGCCGGTCGGCGAGGTGGCCAGCAGCCCGCCCGGGCCGTCCAGAAGCTGAAACACCCAATAATCAGGCCACTCTCACAAAAATATCTCAACTCTCCCAAACCCTACCCCAACTTCAGCTGCATTCATGTATCATCCTGTATAAAATACCGTAAAACCTTGGTTATAAGCCGACCTCGGTTATAAGCCGAATGTGAGTTTGAGAGAAAAAATTCGGCTTATAACCAAAGTGTTTGAAAAATAGTTTTCACTATGTTCCTACATGATTAAAACCTCGCCTATAAGCCGAATGGGAGTTTGGGGCTTAATATTCGGCTTATAGCAAATAAAAACGCCAAATAAAATTCGGCTTATAGCCGAGGTTTTACGGTACTTCCCATGACAGGGATATCTCTTTTTGAATTAGGTGAAGGAATTTTTAAGCTATAAATGTTAATGCAACCTATGGCTGGTGTATCAGTCACTTGTATTTAACGAGGGCTATCGAAGTTTCATGCATCAGGTAATGATGGAGGAAATTTTAGTAAATGACAATGTGAAATATATCAATACATTGTGGTAATACAGTGCAAAAAAAGTATTGACAAGATAGCTGAAATGCAATTCTTCATTTCCATCCGAATAGATTTTCAAAAAGAATTATATTACAAATATATAGTGATATATGTCCTCTGCAAAAAAAACCTGTTTTAATTTAAAATTAAAAATAAAGCATAGGTTCTTATGTAGAATTGTGAGAGTAAAACTGGGAATCAAAAAAATACAGAGAATCCAGAATTGATTTGTTTGGGGACATTTTAGCTGATAGTGTGCTTGAAGCACAACTATAAAAAAAACTAAAAGTTTACTGAGGCATTTTGAAGCAAATCGCGATATCAAAAATATAGCACTCTCGTATTATGAACGAAAGTTAGCTATTGTTTGTAAAACTTTTCAACACAATCAGCTCCAGCAGACCACTTCAATATTCTTGCAGTGGTTCAATTCAATTCAATTCAAAGAAATTTATTTACAAGAAGAATTTCCTTTACATGTGAAGGTATATATATTATGTATAACAATCTCAGCTAATTGTTTCTGAGTCATGAGACCATGTTAACATTTGATCTACACAAAATGAATAAGTCTTCTCCTATACAAAAAGGCTGCGTCTAGGCCATATATGAGCCTGTTCTCGTCCGCCACCCAAAATGTTTGTACAATATATACAATATTATGAATATAAATACAATATATACAATATTATTAATATAATTTAATTTTATACAATTTTATGAGTCAAATTGATCCAGAAGAAAGTCATATTTACGTATAAAGTAATATTTCATACATACATATTATGTATGATTAATATAATCATTATTAAATAATGAACACGATACAGACTATACAAGGACTACACAGTTCGTCAAGGTACTGAAAATAAATTACAAAACTTGCCACAGCACATCATAGATACAGGTGGAGACCAAATCAGGAACAATACACACTATAATGCAATACATCTGTTATTAAATATTTATAGATATTGATAGTATAAAAATTTGGACATTAAATATAAAAATATTGAATACTAAAAAATTAAAAAATTAAATCCCAAAATTCGAATATAAAATTCAAAATTTCAAAATTCAAAGTTCAAAATTCAAACTTTAATTTTGTTAACTAGACTTGAGGAATTTGATTCTTCAGATCTGATTTTATAATGCTTCTAAACGATTTTATGTCATCAATATTCCTTTTAGAAGCATTTAAAGAGTTCCAAAGAGTAGAAACTGTGTAAATCACACTCCTTTTGTACTGTTCTTTACGAGGCAAGCTGTTTTTTAGTAGAGGGCCATCAGCACTCCTGGTTTTTACAGTAACATTTTTAATATATTTTTTCTTTTTCGAGCGCTTATAACCCTCTACCAAAGCATGAGCTTTTCTTCTATCACTTAGAAGGTTAACCTTAGCCAAATTATGAATCAGTACAGTACTTGTTCGCATCTTAAACTTAAGGCAAACTTTAATTGCTCTATTTTGAACCCTTTGCAATTTGTCTAATAGTGTTTTACCTGCTTTGATGAACAATATATCACCATAGTCCATAATGGGTAATATATAAACCTTATATATTTTAAGGAGACTCTCTTTGCTTAAAAATCTAGCTATCCTATTTAATTGGTAAGTTCTGTACGCTACAGTCTTCATCTGATTATTTATAAATACATTGTAATTCAACTTTGAGTCAAGAATGACTCCCAAATATTTATAAGTAGGTACTCGCTTGAGTCTAATATTGTTAATATGTAATATAACATTTTTGAAACATTTTACAGGACCGAATGTCATAAATTTTGTTTTATCTATATTAACAGTAAGTTTGTTTCTACAACACCATTTCACAAATTTATCTATAGCACATTGCATGTTCTGGACAGCCACATTTTCATTTTTATGAGAACAGTATATAACAGTGTCATCAGCAAAAATACTAATATTAACATCGTTACAGATTTCTTCTACATCATTTATGTAAATTAAAAACAGTAATGGGCCTAAGATAGACCCTTGGGGTACACCGCATTTAACATCTAAAGTAGCCGAGCTTTGTCCATTAACTTTTGTATGCTGTGTTCTGTCATTTAAATAATTAGATATCCAATTAAGCAAATTACCCTTAATTCCAATGTGATTCAATTTAGATAATAAAATTTTGTGATTAACAGTATCAAAAGCTTTTTTTAAATCAAAGAAAGTAGCTATTGTATTAATTCCTAGATTTCTGTTTGTTAAAATTGTGTCAGTTAGGCAGCTTACAGAAGTTATTGTTGACATGTTTTTGCGGTAACCAAATTGGTATTTTGAAAGTAAGTCATTAGACTCCAGAAAATGTAAAAGATTATCATGTACAACCTTTTCAAGAATTTTCCCAGGTAAGGCTAGCAGTGAAATGGGTCTCAGATTTTTTATCAGCCTGCTATCACCACCTTTTGGGATAGGAATCACAGTAGCATCTTTCCACTCTTTAGGTACAGTGCTCGTCCTTATAGAACAATTAAATAAATGTAACAATTGTTTTTTTTGAATTCAAGAAAATAATTTTTAACACTTTCGAGTTAACCCCTTCTACTGCTGATGATTTAGAAGTAGATATATTGGTGATATGATGATCTATATCCTTTTCAGCTACTTTGATGTCATCTAAGAAAGTGTCATTATTGGTGACGCCTTCAAAGACCCAATCTTCAGTAAGATTTTTTGCCAGGTTTATGCCAATGTTAGTGAAATAATCATTTATGTAACTAGCAGTTTCATTAGATGGAATCACGTTCTCTAAATCATCAATAATTTCAATGTTTTTGGATTTTGATTTTTTTGAAGGTAAAAGTTTCGAAATTTCTTTCCAGAATTGTGAAGGATCATTTTTATGTTCTTCAGTAATTTTATTAATGTGTTGTTCTCTAGTAGTATGAACATTTATATCCAACATTTTTCTGGCATCAAAAGCAGATTGTTTATCCACAGGATTTTTAGTTTTGTAAGACCTGGACAAAAGTCTGTCTTTTTCTACAATTTCTTCCAATAAATCCTGTGAAACCCATTCTTGCTTAGGTTTGCTTATGTTAAATTCCTTAAAGGGACACATATCATCAAGAAGATTTCTTAGTGTGTTCACATAGAAATCCCATAGAAAATTCACGTCATTAGAATCATAAAATGTATTCCAGTTAGCATTGACGAAGGAATCTATCAATTCATTAGCATCAAAATTTTTCATAACTCTACCGGTAAATTTGATCTTATCTTCCCTTACTTTAACATCATTTTCAATCGATCCATAAATTATATAATGATCACTCATGTCAAAAGGAATGATATCTCCTTTTATCATGTTGTAATTATTTGTAAATAGCAAATCTAGACAAGACTCCTTATCAACAACTCTGGTAGCCTTCTTTATCCAGTTTAAGAGTCCATATTGCATAAACATATTCATCAACCTGGTAATGGTATCTTTCAACAGGGGATCAAACAAATTAATATTGAAATCGCCCAAGACATATAGTCTTTTGTGACATTTCTGCGACAGTCTATTAACGATAGGCTCTAAAGTTTCAAAGAACTTGTCCATATTACCATTAGGTGGTCTATAAATAGAGCATATTATACTAGATGTACCATTAATATCCTTAATTGTAACACATTGCGATTCAATATAACTGCAAGAGTAGTTATAATTAGATGATGCTACCTCAGAGGCAGTAAATCTGTCATTAACATACAAAGCCAGGCCACCCCCAACTTTAGGTAGGATATCAGATTCTCTTTTATTCCATTTTCTGTCATTTCTGAACATCGTGTAACCTGGTAAGTCATAAGTTGAGGTACTGTCTTTTTCAGTTAGCCAAGACTCAGTAATTGAAATGAAATTGAAATTTGTACCGGTAAAACGAAGTTTCAATTCATCTTCAGTTTTCTTAGGGCGTATACTTCTTATATTAAGATTTATGAAATGTTGACCTTCTGTCCGGTCAAGACTAGCTACAGTGGTGGGTGTATTATCCATTGTATTTACTAGGGTTATGTGCCCAAATATCACACCTGTGTATTCCCAAAAACTTAGTCTCCAGCCTGAATAAAGTACCAATATTGCATTTAAAGAACAGTACCTCAACTGTTATACATAGAAATCTTAAAGCTAAACATGTAACATATAAGGCAGACATACTGAAAATCAGCACTTGCATAACAAGTATGTCTAAGGATGTGATAATGGAGCGGTCGCAGTAGTGGCTATAAATGTGCCATATTTATATCACGGTACAAACATTTTTATGTTTAGGTTAATTAAATTATTCAAGGAGGAAGGAGATTCCGATGAAGCAGAAGGTATGAAATATACATACCATTAAAATTGCAAAGCTATTTACATTAAATAAGTTTACCCATAAGTCAATTAGAACCCCACTATTAAACTAATTCTAGTTCATGCTAGTAGCCTAGCACTTGAGAGAATACATAATTTATTTACACAATATTAGCTATCATAGTCACCCTTGCATTTGTAATTTATAATTAATAATTGGTAATACAATTTGATAAATAAATTACTCCACATATTTTATGATAGAAAGTTAACATTTTGAAGAATCCAATCTTGTGCTGAATTGAAGACCCACATCTCACGTATCTGCATAAACGGTAGGAGCCTTGTACATCACAGCAGCAATTGTGCAAACGTCAGCATATAATTTTCATCAACTCATCAACGCCATCATTGTCATCGTCATCATTGTCCTCTAGACATCACCATCATCGTCATCTTCGACATCACCAATGTTATCATTGTGGCCATCAACGTCATCGTTAGAACCATCGTCTTGTCAACCAGAAGGCAGCTACAAGCTTTAAAGAAGGGAGCCAAATCGATTTCAATAGTCAGATAAATTAAGTTTTTCATCAACAGTAGGGTTTATTGATACCATAAGGATTGTGAATTTTGAGAGCGACAGCACTGAGTTGACACAGATTTAACATTCAGAATTGATGGATGATTTTTTAGTCATTGATTGATTAAAAGTTTTTCCCAAGCATACCTGTAGTTGTGAGTTACGTCATCATTTATAATTTGTGCCCAGAGCAGCAGTGTTTCCAAGTTTGGTTCAATGCCACATAGCAGTTGTCCATACTGGTGTTGATATTTGGAGGTGTAGTCATCATACACATGAACCACTTGTGCCAGATCTGCTGTGCTTGAGTCGTAATCACTATTATACTGTCGTAGAAATCCATTAAAGCTCATCAAGCCTGAGTTGAGGTGAAGCTGTGACTCAGGGCCTGAGTAATAGTCACAAGACTCCAGCAGACATGTACCTGTTACTGTAGGGATTCTGATGCAGGTGTTCCTATGTTTGTACTTTAAATAATCGAAAGTGTTCGTGAAGCTATCCTTAAGTATTTCATATACTTCCTCCTCGTCGCTGAATTTAAATTCAGTAGATCCATCATAGTTGACGTGTAGTAGGTCAAATACTCCACCACATACGTAGTATGTAGGATTTGGGTCTTCTTCTATTAAGTCATCAATAAAATAACCCATTTCTTCGATTCCTGCTTTTGAGATATTACATACTTCAAATTCTGCGTTGTGTATTTGGCATTGGTCGTTTAGGATTTTTGAGAACAGATCAACGTCACCAGATCGTCCGTCAGTAATGATTTTATACTGCAATAAATGCATCGTTCCGGATTGTTTACAACCTGATTACAGCAATATACCTACAATATTACCATGTATTAGTCCAAGAAAGCTCCAATTTCAGCGAACAGCGGTCGATAATTCAATCATGCGACGGTGTTTTGAAGTTTTGTGACGTCATGAATTACGTTGTGGGTTACGTTCCCATGGCAACCAGCCGCTCCGTCTCCCAGAACGAGGTCAGTCACCGAGCGATGGTTTTCATATTGTTGACGTAACTAGCAACGCGTACCGTTACTAGGCAACGTATCTAAGACAGATGTCAACAAGTATGCGTGGAATGTTTTGAATGGCGATAAGCACGTGTTTCTTTGTTTACATTTCTTTAAAGATGTCGTAGCGCATATATTCCGGTCAAAGATGACCGATTAAAGTCAAATACCATCTCTGATGCTCTGTATGATTTTCCCCAACTCATTTCTTCCCGGGATAGAAGCATGTTTGATATAGTTTTTTTGAGACAAGACCATGCCCGCACTCCAGTACGAGTCATAATTGCATGAGATGATTGGGCCTTTTGTGTCGTTCAGCAAATCTCTCAAATTTTGATGTTGATCATACTTGAGAGTGTTAGCAAGTGTCATTGTCTCAATCTTCTTTTTGCTGTCCCAGCTTGGAGATTTTCTGAGGGTTGATACAATTTTCCTCACATCAGAAAGTTTTTCAGTTTGGATAATTTCTTGAGATGCTATTTTGTCTCCACATTCTTTGGCTTGCACTGACAAGTACAAATGTGCTGCGGTGAAGTATTTCTCTCCTTCATGCTCAATTTCACAAGGGAAATCGGGTGAGATGTGACTGAAACTAGAGTCAAATAGCGTGCCCTCATTTGTTGTCATGGTCTTGATGTTTGAGATATTTATATCTTTGGGGAGGGTGTGCAATTGATCATGACGATATTTCTTCTGTCCAACTACTAGTTGCATTCCCATCACTTTTGCATCTCTACCCTTGGATTTGATGAAGCCTGCTAGGGCCACCAGATCTCTTCTCTCATTTTGCTCGTCAAATGAAAGGTCGTCAGTCAACGATAGCTTCCAGTCGTCGTTTCCTTTAATTGCAGAAATTTTGGAATACACCTTTTGTTTTTGCCTCAGGGTGGCAAAGCGAACCATAACTGGTCTTGATTTTCTTTGATTTTCCCTTTGAATACCGAGTCTGAAGCATGCTTCTGTGCTGTCTGTATTAAAGTCCAAACCTATCGTTCTGAATAGATTATCAACTTGTGTCCTGACATTTATCCCATCTTTTTCAGGTAGTCCCTCAATGACCATGTTTTTTTGTTTTCTTTCAACCTCGAGTAGTTGGAGCCTCTCTTCCAAATTCTTCAGTTTTCTGTCTTGAACAGCACATTTGATACTTAAAGTATCCATCTCTTTGTGTAGCTTGGTGTTTTCAGCAGTAAGTTTGTTAGTATGGACAAACAGATCTTCTTTCATCTCTTCAATGTAGGATTTCATGTCATCCCGACTGACATGAGTTGATTCAAGCCCGGTTAGCTTGGCAAGCATCAGAGTGAAAACTTCCTTATTGGACATTTCATCTATGTTAATTTGTGCCATTTTCTCACTCTCAGCTCTCTCAATATCACAAATATCTTTGGTAATCAATGTAGCACCCTTACCTGACTCTTTTTGGTCGTTGACCTCAATTTGAACTTGCTCCCGAGCTGCTCCCCTCCTGCTCGAGCTCCTCGAGCCGCGCCGGTCATGGCCGCGCGCCATAGAATCCGTCTCTGCGTGTAACGGTTTTTTCTTAAAATCCACTTCCTTCCTCGAGTTTTCGTCATCCATGGTGGATAGTTGTACCAAAGTGACCGCAATTATTAGCTCTATAACTTTGTCGCAGGAATTTTGCTGACAAAGCAATTTGAACTAATGTTATGTAGTAAAATATTCGGAGCCGACGTTGCTTACGTGTGGCTACTCGAAACGCTCCATCTCACAAAGTGGTGTCGTACCTTTTTGGCAGTGGTGTAGTTAATTGATTAAGCGGTGTCATACCTGTTTAAAGATCTCGTAGCTGGGGTCGGCGAGGGGGTCACACAGGACCTGATGTATTAATGCACTATGCGGAGTCATACCTGTTTAAAGATCTCGTAGCTGGGGTCGGCGAGGGGGTCACACAGGACCTGATGTATTAATGCACTATGCGGTGTCATACCTGTTTAAAGATCTCGTAGCTGGGGTCGGCGAGGGGCTGACACAGGACCTGATGTATTAATGCACTATGCGGTGTCATACCTGTTTAAAGATCTCGTAGCTGGGGTCGGCGAGGGGGTCACACAGGACCTGGTGTATTAATGCACTATGCGGTGTCATACCTGTTTAAAGATGTCGTAGCTGGGGTCGGCGAGGGGCTGACACAGGACCTGATGTATTAATGCACTATGTGGTGTCATACCTGTTTAAAGATCTCGTAGCTGGGGTCGGCGAGGGGCTGACACAGGACCTGATGTATTAATGCACTATGCAGAGTCATACCTGTTTAAAGATCTCGTAGCTGGGGTTGGCGAGGGGCGGACACAGGACCTGATGTATTAATGCACTATGCGGTGTCATACCTGTTTAAAGATCTCGTAGCTGGGGTTGGCGAGGGGCGGACACAGGACCTGATGTATTAATGCACTATGCGGTGTCATACCTGTTTAAAGATCTCGTAGCTGGGGTTGGCGAGGGGCGGACACAGGACCTGATGTATTAATGCACTATGCGGTGTCATACCTGTTTAAAGATCTCGTAGCTGGGGTTGGCGAGGGGCGGACACAGGACCTGATGTATTAATGCACTATGCGGTGTCATACCTGTTTAAAGATCTCGTAGCTGGGGTCGGCGAGGGGCTGACACAGGACCTGATGTATTAATGCACTATGTGGTGTCATACCTGTTTAAAGATCTCGTAGCTGGGGTCGGCGAGGGGCTGACACAGGACCTGATGTATTAATGCACTATGTGGTGTCATACCTGTTTAAAGATCTCGTAGCTGGGGTCGGCGAGGGGCTGACACAGGACCTTCTCCATGAGGCCACCCACCAGGAACAGGACGACAGTCAGCAACATGAGCAGCGACGCGAAGATGAAGATGATGCCAGACGCACTGCAATGATGTCATCATTGAGTTATTACTTTACCCACACTGTGAATAGTGCACCCTCATATACTTTTAAAATGCCATCTCATATACTGTAAACTAACAGTGGGTTCTACTGTTCCTGTACACTGATACTGTAATTTTTACTGTAAAAGTACAGTAGATTCTGCTGCTTATGTACTTTAACTCTTTACATAACTAATACTCTTTTAACCATCACCTCAGTGACATGGAGGTGCATGGTGACCTTGCTACTCTTTATTCTACACTTTAAGTCTGTTTTGGTTATATTTTCCATTTTGAATATTGATATTTGTTATCTTTACTCACATAATTTTGAGCAGCATCATGAAGCTGAACATGAAGCTTTTTATTATCATGCCGGGCTTCAAAGGTTAATAACTAAGGCATATACTTACGACATGAGGAGCTGGCCGGCTATGTGCGAGAGGGTGGACCTCTCATGTGCCTCCTTGTCGTTATCGTAGCCGCAGAAGCCCAGCAGGACTCCTACCAGTTGGAGGACTACCACGAGTAGGACCATGCAGGCCAGGCCGATGCCACCGTAACGGCTGTAAACGTGGATATAGGATATCATTACATACAGGCCAGGCCGATGCCACCGTAACGGCTGTAAACAAGGATATAGAATATTAGGACCATGCAGGCCAGGCTGATGCCACCGTAACGTCTGTAAGTGTACAGGACATTAAAACATGCAGGCTGATACTGCCTGTAAATAGAATCTAACTATCATTATGAATAGATAATTTCTATTTAAAGTAGTACAAGAAAACATTCCCCACTTCCCTCATGTAGCAGGGTACCAGGCAAATGAATATCAAACAGATTCATTTCCTTTTGCAATTATATTTTTAACTTGTTTATGATCATTAACATATCTAATTATATTATTTATCAAATATTAATATAAACCCACAGCTGGGTCTACACTACCGCCCTATCTATAGAGTATAGGCCTATATTCCCTTGGTCCAAGTCAGATTTGTGAGAATAATACTGTTTTGAGGACAACATTTCCTATGGTACTGATGACTGAGCAGCATATTACCACCCTGCAAACATTTTCTTGTGTCATATTCGATGGAATCTCTTGTTTTTTGAACGAGTGAAACTTGGGAAATGCAGAATATTTTTGAAGCGTTTCCTGGACATTTTCTAGAACAAGTAAAACTTGGGAAATTCACATCATCATTCTACTTGTGGAATATGAACGAGTTATTTGAATGAGTAAAACTCGGGAAATACACATCACCATTGAACATGCCACTAGGAACGTTAACTATTCTCAATCGTATGTATATAGCTTGTGTGATTCTCAAGAAATACACAAGATACTTGTGTCATTCTTGAATTCTGTTTGGAGGGCAGATTACATGCAGAAGAAGGCACCTACCGGTAATTGTCGTACGGAGTGATGGTCGTCGTGTACGAGCTCAAACTGGTCTTTATCGGAGCCAACGAAGATTGAACCTGCAATGCAACATGAGGTGTTTATCAAGATGATTTGCATACTTAGTATACACTTTGGACAGCACTAAAGCGGTATGTCCATTTCTGGCCAAGGTGCATGAATGCACCCCCGGTGTGTAGCTTGCAAGTGATACATTTATGTATCATGCTGACTTAATGGGGTTGATACACTCCTTGTAGGTCAAGATGATGCGCCAATGCAGCACTGGTGAGTCACTTATCACCCAACAGTGTAGCATGTGGCATGACATGGTATACTTCTTAAATTTAACATGTGACTTGGGGATCCCCTCCATGAAGGGGGCAAACATAGTCTTGCTTAAATACACACTCTCCTCAGCTTGAATTCCAGGAAATTCCATGTGAATGTCACATTTTGTATAGTTCTGTGGCTTATCTTTGGAAATTAAAGTAGGGCCTACGGAAAATGTTTCTTTAGGCAAGATCATATTTTGCTTAAATTCAGACATTTCTGCATTGATGGTGTCTCTCTATTGCTGGAAAAATCTCTGGAACTCGTTAGAGAGAACATGATAAGCGATTGGTGAAAATGATAAGAGATGCAAAGAATATTCAGTAACAATTTAGTATACCTTTTCAACTCCTCCATAACCTCTATGGATTAAAGTACTGGTAATGATTTATCAACAGGGGGCATGCAGAGATTGTCACAATAAGTTGTGCATTGTTTTTGTTTTAAAGCGTTGTGTGGAGTGGGGAACTGAAAGATGTCCCTGGTTGTTATAAATACTGTGTTTAAATGAAGAAAATCAACAAACTTAGGGGGCGTGAACTAGAAATAGTGGCTAAATGCATTACACACGAAAAACATGCAGCATATTGGCAATTAAGAATGAGTAGTTGTATGCATAATTAACTAAAACATAGGACATGGTGACAATAAAAAACAGTCATTCTATGCATTTAGGATAAGACGTAGATTATCAGCATATGAAACTGCAATATATAAACAAGCGCTAAATCAATCAATAACTAAACTACAGCACCGTCGCGTTTAAGTGCCAGGTTTTAATTAAGCACCTGTATTGAATCAGTGCTGGGGGTATAGGGTTCTTGAAATTCTTCTCAAGCACTAAAAAAGGATCTCAAATAAGCGCTGGTCTTGTATAAGTGCTGGGGGTATGTAGGGCTCCAAATCTATAAGCACTGGGGCGCTTAAACATGACGGTACGGTATGCAGCGTAGCGGCATCTAGAAACAGTAGGTGAATGCGTAATAAGCCATGCAGCATAACAGCGTCTCTGAATGTGGACGATACTTACCGACTGGCAAAAGGTTATTTTTGTAATGATATAAGGTTTACATAGATTAAATCTACTCTATGCAATTCCCTTTTTCAAAATGGCAGCAATCATAAAATAGCTGCCATCACTGATTTAATAATTAAAAATTTATGGAAAAATATTAAATGGTCAGTTTCCTTAGCGGAAGCAATGCAAAGCGCATATGCTAGCTTGAGACCTCTACCCTTGTATTTGTTATATTTTACCCAATAAAACAGTTTTTGAATCACAGAAACTCTAAATATCTGTGATCAATCTACCGAACAAGTTAATAAATGTTTAAGGAAGCTAGGAACCTCGGGTTACATCCTATAGAGAACCCCAGAACACGGGGTGATCTAAAGGTAAAATTTCCCGCTAGAAGGGCGATACTGCAGAAGTACAAAAAAGGTCCACATGCAAGGGGAGTGAAACTGTGGAACAGGTTAAAACCTGAAGTGCAGAAAGCTACCTCTGTCGCAGCATTTAAACGCCTATACATGTCCACCCCCTTAGACCCTCCAAAGCCGGAAGCCTAGAATAGGCAACTGGTGCCTGAAACTTCTTATAAGCCATAGGTAACTACAGCTGTAGAAAGTAAATACATCACGTGTGTAGAAGAGAAAAATTCAATTGTTGGTTGATTACCACCGTATAGCGTTTCCTCTATTCAAATGAGCAGTCCCATGGAAAGGCCAGCAAGAAACACCTAATTTTTTCCCTCAATCATCAAATCAACACATCCACATCTCAATACTCCGATCACCACAAAATCATCTAAGCCAAAATGGCATGCAGCAGGTCTAACCAGCGGCAATGGTCTAGACCATACAATAGTGACAAGTTCACTAAAAGAACACTTATTATTAACAGCGTAATATTTATCTGTAGTGCTTATTTGTATCTATTATTATTAATAACTGTGTAAATCCAGAAAAGCCAAGCAAATCCTGTAGTAATCAAAGTGCAAATTTATCGAATATCATGTGAATGAATAAATTTGTTTAAACCAAAAAAAAAAAAAAAGCTGATTAATATATGGTTAAGGCACTCCATTTCATTAATTATAAGAGGGTAGTATGAACACATGATATCCTGCCATTGTAGCAAGTGATTTCAGGACAAGAGACATGCACTGCATGAAACTTTGTATTTGTAACTCTAAACAGAATTTAAAATTGATTATTGGCCTTATTGACACAGCTTAAGGCAACTTTAATAAAAAAAAACAAGTCTAAAGTTTCTTCCAGTGCAGTAAATACTGATCAACTTTAATATTTGCTTTACTAAAGTTGGTTAAATCTAAAGGTTTATCTAACTTTAATGTTGGTTTAAAGTTGGTTAAATATAAGGTTTATGCAGTTGGTTAAATATAAGGATATCTGAATAAGCTTGCTCCTACCTGGACGGGAAGACCGGTGATGGACGTCGCTACTCCCGCTATGGTCCCCGTGAAGCTGGTCAATAAGGCTTTGATATCTGTTCAAAAAACACATTAAATCTATGAGTTTGAATTTTGAGGTTTTCATCAATTGCTAATCAGGTCCGGTAAATGGAGGAAAACCCTCCCCAGAGCCATTATTTACACCAGTGTTAATTTTCACAACGCAGGTAGGTGTGAAAACACTGCGGGGCTAGAATTAGCAACGGTTTGCTTGTAGGATAAACACTGCAGGGCTAAAATTAGCAACGGTTTTCTTATAACCCATTTGCCGAAATTACTATCAATTTGCTGTTAAATGTATATATCCCATAAGATAGATTAGTGTATGCTCTTGAATCATACATGGGGAATAGTGAATCATACATGGGATTGCCATGAAATCACATATAAATAAGCTTTTTCTATAGACTTTCCCTCTGTGCTCCTCCATTTCACCCAGTAGGCAGTGAGCCCCGCAGTGTTTTCACACCTACCTGTGTTGTGAAAATTAACACTGCTCTGGGGAGGGTTTTCCTTCATTTCCCGGAGCTGCTAATGTAACTTACATACATTGTTATATAAGTTATCAATGTCCAATGGCCAATAGTGAGTTTTTAACCAACAGATTCTAGAAGTTGCAAGCTCCATATGGTTAAGCTGTTCAGTAACTTTGTCTCACCACTTATTAGGCACTTATTAAGCCCTGCAGGGCTTGATGCATGATGCATTAAAACAGTATGCTGCCCGTCAAGTGTTGAAGCCGACCTACCTGCGATGACGGTCTTGGTGTCGTTGGTCACCTGCTCGGGGATGTCATCGAACTGCTTCTTACCCTGAAATACACAACATAGGTGGTGGTTAACTCTGCTCTCTGCCACTCTGCCACTCTGCCACTCTGCCACTCTGACTCACTCTCTGTCTGTCTGCCTGTCTTCCTGTCACTCTGCTTCACTCTCTGTCTGCCTGTCTCTCTCTATCTAACTCTCTGTCTGTCTGTCTCTATCTATCTAACTCTCTGTCTTCCTGTCACTCTGCTTCACTCTCTGTCTGCCTGTCTCTCTCTATCTAACTCTCTGTCTGTCTGTCTCTATCTATCTAACTCTCTGTCTTCCTGTCTCTATCTATCTAACTCCCTGTCTTCCTGTCTCTATCTATTTAACTCTCTGTCTGCCTGTATCTTTCTCTGTCTGTCCCTCTATCTAACTCTCTGTCTGTCTGCATGTCTCTATCCATCTAACTCTCTGTCTGTCTGCCTCTATCTATCTAACTTTCTGTCTGTCTGCCTCTATCTATCTAACTCTCTGTCTGTCTGCCTCTATCTATCTAACTCTCTGTCTGCCTGTCTCTATCTATCTAACTCTCTGTCTGCCTGTGCCTATCTATCTAACTCTCTGTCTTCCTGTCTCTATCTATCTAACTCTCTGCCTGTATCTTTCTTTGTCTGTCCCTCTATCTCAGTCTTTTTCTGTCTGTATTTATCTATCTAACTCTCTGTCTGTCTGCCTGTCTCTATCTATCTAACTCTCTGTCTTCCTGTCTCTATCTATCTTACTCTCGGTCTTCCTGTCTCTATCTATCCAACTCTCTGTCTGCCTGTCTCTGTCTATCTAACTCTCTGTCGGTCTCTATCTATCTAACTCTCTATCTGCCTGTCTCTGTCTATCTAACTCTCTGTCTGTCTGTCTCTATCTATCTAACTCTCTATCTTCCTGTCTCCATCTATCTAACTCTCTGTCTTCCTATCTCTATCTCACTCTCTGACTGCCTGTCTCTATCTATCTAACTCTCTGCCTTCCTGTCCCTATCTATCTAACTCTCTGTCTGTCTGTCTCTATCTATCTTACTCTCAGTCTTCCTGTCTCTATCTATCTAACTCTCTGTCTGCCTGTCTCTATCTATCTAACTCTCTGTCTGCCTGTCTCTATCCATCTAACTCTCTGTCTGCCTGTCCCTATCTATCTAACTCTCTGTCTGTCTGTCTCTATCTATCTAACTCTCTGTCTGCCTGTCTCTATCTATCTTACTCTCAGTCTTCCTGTCTCTATCTATCTAACTCTCTGTCTGTCTGTCTCTATCTATCTAACTCTCTGTCTGCCTGTCTCTATCCATCTAACTCTCTGTCTGCCTGTATCTCTCTCTGTCTGTCCCTCTCGGTCTTTTTCTGTCTGTATTTATCTATCTAACTCTCTGTCTGTCTGCCTGTCTCTATCTATCTAACTCTGTCTGTCTGTCTGTCTCTATCTATCTAACTCTCTGTCTGCCTGTATCTTTCCCTGTCTGTCCCTCTATCTCAGTCTTTTTCTGTTTGTATTATCTATCTCACTCTCTGTCTGTCTGTCTGCCTGTGCCTATCTATCTAACTCTTTGTCTGCCTGTCTCTATCTATCTAACTCTCTGTCTGTCTGTCTGTCTGGCTGCCTGTGCCTATTTATCTAAGTCTCTGTCTGTCTGTCTCTGTCTATCTAACTCTCTGTCTGCCTGTCTCTATCTATCTAGCCCTCTGACTGTCTGTCTCTCTCCCTCCCTCTCCCTTTTCTCTCTTTACCTGCCTCTGGTTGCTTGTCTGCCTATCTATGTCTCTCTTCCACTATCTGTCACTGTCTCTGTCTCTGTCTCTGTATGTCTCTGCCTCTGCCTCTGTATCTCTTCATACATATATATCTGCCTCTCTTTATCCCTTTCTGCTACTATTCCATACATCTCCCTCCCCTTTATCTGTGTCTGTCTGGCTCTAACTCTCTGTCTCTGTCTCTTTCTACCTGTCTCTCCCTTGTCTCTATCACTCTCTCTGCCCCTGCTCCATCGCCTTTCTTTCTAAGTAATTATTACCCCTTCTCTAAATACAACCCATTCTTCTTAAATTACCTTATATTCAGACTATATCAAGTCTATAGACAAAGGCCCATGGCAAGAGGGTCATTTGGGATATAGTACCAGCCCCATCCAGGAGAGGACCTAAATGACTCTTTAGCTTTATTTCATTTTTTCATATTCAGGATATGTTAAATTTCATTTAAATGGCCATAGGAATTTGAAACAAATGCGACACAAGAACACCTCTCTGCCTCTCATGGAATTCAGGAGTTCTAGTACTTATGCATATTATTATTCACCATGAAATAAGTAGACAAATGCTAACACCCATTGATACCATTAATTTACCATCCCTGTTGCATTTCTCGAGGGGGGGCTGGGATCCCACAAAGCCACAGGTTTCGTAAGATATGCCTCTGCCCGGATGAGTGAAGCTATTTCATGAAGCTATTTAATGAAGCTATTTCATGAAGCTATTTTATGAAGCTTTTTCATGAAGCTTTTTCATGATGATTTTTTATGAAGCTTTTTTATGAAGGTATTTCATGACAACTTTTTCTTAGCCCATTGAATATGCCCACTTTGTATTCAATGGGGGCATTTAATACGGCGCTTCCAGAACTTAAGCATAGGAAATCTTGTATTTAAAAGAATAAAGGATACTTACGTCCAGGGCCATAGCGGTCAGGTTCTTAGAAAGCACAGTCTGCATGAGCGCTACGTTGGTCGATATGTCTGGGAGCTGTGGGGAAAAAACAGGACGTGTCACAAGCAGTACGGCAGTTTGTGCTCTTACAAGGATATTGTATCCGAAATCACAGGCGTCCTGGGGACTTGGATATGAATTCTATAACTTCCTATTTATTTACTGAAATCACCAAAGAAAAGGGTAATTATGTGGTTATGTTACTCTCATGCCATATTGCTACACTGAACATATATAGTACATAGCATATACTTTAGGTAAAACTAATTCATGCCATTTAAACCTATTATTATGCTTCATGCCTGACGCTGAAAAGAAAGAATTTCACCAAGAAATTGATACCCCAGACGTTTCAGGTAACATGTTTTGAAAATCTAGGGTCGGTAGGTCAGATTTCTTTCTTCTTTTTCAAAAACTTTTTAACCTTTTTTTTTACAGCCCCTTCTACAGTACCAAAAAACTGTAAAAATGGGGGGGGATTCAAAAATTTTGTAAACCTATAATTGACACAAAAAAACTGTAAAAATATAAAGATTTCTTCAAAATTGCATGAAAAAAGTGTAGAGGTCGCGGCAAACTTAGTCATTGGATGGGCCGGGAATCGAACCACAGACCTCTCGCACCGGTGACAAGCGTGCTAACCGTTACACTACCAACCCATGTCTGACTGTTCTCCGCTCCCTACGTTACTGGATCGGTATGGTACAGAGGGGGAGGATTACCCAGGTGTTTCACCCCTTCGGGCTCTCCACCAGGGTACGGGGAATCCGACCCCTACACTACCCCCATCAGCTTCCATCATGTCCTCTAGATTCGGATTTTTCCGGGGGGTTACCAACCTTGGGCTTTCTCTCCCTCCTAGAAGGGGCTTTATCAAGCAGTTACAGAGAGTCCCAGCCCCCGGAAGATAGAGGCACCTAGCACCAGGCATTCTAACCCACTGGAGACTGAAGGTCCCAGTGGGGCTTTATCAAGCAGTCGTTGAGATACCCTGTCTTCCCAGTGATGGAAGCTTTCTACACCATACCGATTCAGCCAATTTGTTGACTGAACTCCATGCTGAACTCCAACTGCCCGTACTGGGGACCAACCCTTCCCAACCTGCTCCTCCAACTACCAACCGCCAGCAGGTGGCCAATCCCCAGCAAGCTGGAATGCTCCTACCGTCCACAGTCAACCTACTACCCGATTCATCGCGGCAGATCCACCAGTGTAGAGGTCGCGGCAAACTTAGTCATTGGATGGGGCGGGAATCGAACCACAGACCTCTCGCACCGGTGACAAGCGTGCTAACCGTTACACTACCAACCCATGTCTGAATGTTCTCCGCTCCCTACGTTACAGGATCGGTATGGTACAGAGGGGGAGGATTACCCAGGTGTTTCACCCCTTCGGGCTCTCCACCAGGGTACGGGGAATCCGACCCCTACAAAAGTATGGTCGGCCCTGTTTTGATAGGGTCGGTCGGGTGAACTGAAACAAATCTTTTTTTCTTTTGGCCTTAGCGCAAACCACTGACTGCAGTTGGCAGTGTTTACACATGCAGTGAACTTGTGCATGTACTTGTAAATTGGCAAGCAGTGAATAAACTAGTGTTTACAGTGTATGTGTGTGTATGTGGATATTACATCATCCATGCTGAGGGAAAAATAAAGAGGTTTATTTCAGGTAACAGGATCAGAAAATGAAGGGCAGGAAGGTCGGATTTCTTGATTAAAAAAAAAAGAGGTTAGGGTCATCTAATTTCAGAATAACTGAAATTTAAAAAAAAAAAAAAAAAAAAGAAGTAAATATTATCCAGCGTCGGGAAAATATGTGACATCATGCCGGGTCAAATTACAATCATTCTTTGTGTGAGTATAATAAGACTTGGAGGTGCATGGAAGTGAACGTTTTCACCAGTTGATCACATTTTTAAATATGTTAAAAGAGGTAGGTATTCTACTGGCTGTAAGGTAAAACCTTCTTCACTGATATCAACGACGCAATAAAGTGAAGAAAAAAACTATTAAAGACTGTGTCTCACCGATTCGATACAGTTTATGATACTAATTTAATTTTAATCTTTTTATAATGATATAGGCAAATTCACGCTTGCCGGTCATAGATTGCACCTGGCTATAGATTGCACCCAGTCATAGATTGTACCTGGTCATAGATTGCACCCGGTCATAGATTGCACCTGGCTATAGATTGCACCCGGTCATAGATTGCACCCGGTCATAGATTGCACCTGGCTATAGATTGCACCCAGTCATAGATTGTACCTGGTCATAGATTGCACCCGGTCATAGATTGCACCCGGTCATAGATTACACATAGATTGCACCCAGTTATAGACTTTCAACTTGTACCGATTTGGTGAGACACGGCGTAAAGCCTGATACACGTGTGTGAGACTGTAACATGCGTACTTACAATCTGATAGTAAAGCAGTCAGGGAGAGAAAAGGCGGCATGTTTAAACCCTTCAATGGCAACATTCATGCATCATGACGAGCAATGATGATGCATGAAGACATTATGCCGTCCTTAAAGGGCTAATGCACAGTGGCATGATGCATGAATGCAGTTTGCATCACATGCTGCATTCATGCAACTGCCAGACCGTTGGGTTGATACACTCGAGAAGCGTCATCATGATGCACACACGCACATTGACCGCGAGGGAAAACACACAATACCAATGTCCTCAGCCGAAGTAGGTCAAATAGATCTGGGTCAACTGACTCACAAAAGTAGTCTCTGTTTAATACAGAGCTGGAGGTTGGATACATAAAAATTAGGGGGTTCAGGGGCAGAGCCCCTGATTTGTCAGTTAGTCATTATAAGAAACCAGCACTATGTTTGGAGAGTGTAAATTGTACACAAACAGAGACTACTGTCCTCTCGGGTGGCACCTTGGGTCTCGCGATAGAATGACTTAGATAAGATATCGGTTGAGGACATTGGCCATGAAGCGCGACCACTGATCAGTGAGCTACCCAATGCCAACATGTTGGTACGTCATGAGACGTTGTCTTTTGATAAAGAGTTAGAGTTGGTACAACAGCAGGTTTGAAAAAACAATCTTCATCAAAAATGAACCAGACTGTTTCCAAACACCATGATTTATGCAAACACATTGATATAGGTCTGTAACTAAAAGGGCACTCCAAAGAGAAACCTTTTTCTCATCACCGCGCATCACTAAAATAGTGTTTTAGGGGTTTCTTTTTTATTTCTCTTCTTTTTTTTTGCAATTTTAAATGGAAAAACAAGTGGGAAAAGGGAAAGGGAAAAAAAGCTCCCTCGTCATGTTTCCATGGTGATGAGTGTTTTCTTGGAGTGGCCTTAAGAAAAGGAAAATGGTTTCCTCTAAACTCCCGGCCACTTTGGTAGGACAAACATGATTCAAAGCCTAGTCCCGTATATGAAGCATGGCTCTGGACCAACATGGGCACCTTTTGGTAGGAGGCCTGAAACATTTTGCATTTAATATACAAATTTCACAATTAATGTCTGTTTCTAAGAACTCTCATGATAGGAAAAGTTTAACAGAAGCTTGAAAAAATTTATGATCATTTGGATGTATTATATGTAAAGTTTGAAGCCGTATTAAATTGGATGCCTTCTTGTTAAGGCTCAGCTTTGTGTATTATAAATTACTACAGTCAAGTTATAATGTAGCCAAGCAGAAAGGAAGATCCAGGCGGCCTTGTCTTGACCATCCTCTCCACATGGCTGCTCCGATATATGTTAAACTAGGATGCAAGGTTTGAGGATACTACAGCGGAGCTGTAAGACCGGTCAATACCGTAAAACCTTGCGTAAAAGCCTAACTCGCGTATAAGCCGCACCCTGACTTTGGGCTGATCCTATAAGCTGCACCAGCGATCTGAATAGGGTGGCTTTAGTACTGTACTATAGGAGCAAAAATTCGCGTACAAGCCGCACCTGGACTCTGTTCCGATCCTATAAGCCGCACCAGCGATCTGATTCACGTACTAGCCGCGGCTTATACGCACAGTTTTACGGTAATAACACTTCTGTAAAACCTTGCATAGAAGCCTCATTTAGTACATGAGTCATATTGCCATTGCGGCTTATAGGATGAGCACATAGTGGGGATGCGGCTTATAAGTGAGTTTCTAAATGTATACTACAATACTAAAGTCACCATAATCAGACCCCTGGTGTGGCTTATAGGATCTGCCAAAGTCCAGGTGTGGCTAATAAGCGAATTAGGCTTATAGTCTACATTTTATGGTGGAGATAAACTTACGTTGTTAAAGTCGACGTCCATGGCTATGAGGGATGAGTCTATGGCGTTACACCCGGCGGTGCTACAGGCGCCCTTACCCGCATCCACATCTGACTTTACAGCAGCAAGGTCAGTTGTCAAGGTCGCGGCGTCCGTCTTAATGCTCCCGATACTCGTGTTGAGTGCCAGCAGCATAGCACCAGCCACCGTGATGTCTGAGGGGGAAATAAGGGGGTTTAGTATAAGGCAATGGTGTTATTAATGTTTTGTTGAAGACAATCTTTAAAAAAAAACATTTCAGGATCCCTTGTAGTATATCAAATATAACCAATTATTGAAGGTAGATCCCATATTGACTTTCAAGTGCAGCAAAGTCCCTTTATGCACCTATGCCCTTTTGACCTTGCCATAAGGCTGTTGAGTCAATCACTGCAACGTTGTCGTTGGGCTGTCAAATTACTTTCTGTTTGGGCATCATGCCAACCCTATATCATAGCATACAAGCCCATGCAGGTGTGTGGATATGCATTTTCTGTATGAAACAATGCATAATCTTAAGTGCATGGTCTTAAAATGTGCAGTCTCTGATAATGTTAGGCCTGTAGGTAGTAGTGATGGCATGTGGTGAATACTAAGGTCATGCTGGGATTGTGGGTGAAGGACATCAATGAGGTAATAACCTTTAAAGCAAAGTATGGTGCCTAAAAAAGGATTCTCTTGTTACCGTGATGTATGGTGGCCAAGGAGGGTCACATAAAAAAAATTCAAAGTGAATTTTTTTTTTTGAAAGGGAAGTTTTTTTTTCAAAGTTAAGTGGGTTTTTTTCAAGACTTTACTTTGAAAAAAAACTTCACTTTGAAAAAAAAAATTCACTTGGAAAAAAAACACTTCACTTTGAAAAAAAAATTCACTTTTAAATTTTTTATTTACGTGACCTTCCTGGGCCACCATAGTGATGAACCAAGCGTCACGGTGTCATGTTCATCATGAAGCACTGATGAGGCACCGGAGATTGTTTCATGGTGAATACGGCACTCCCATTGACTTAACCAAGGAAGGCCGTATTTAACACCCCCCGTGAAATAACCCTCGCCCATATTTCACGGCCTTTAAAATCACTAAAATTGATGATTTAAACATTATAAAATTGCTTTTTCAGACCAATCAAGTGAAATTTTGACATATATAATTAATAATGACATGAAATATACACAAAGGTTCACGATTATAATTCCCCACTGAGGGTTATTTCACGAGGCGAAGACAGAGCGAGATTGGTGTATAATACAACCCTGCAGGGTCAGCATGATACATGAATGTGACACCAGTTATAAAAGAGGTACTGGGTGATATGGAAAATGTAAGAGGGCCAAAATCTTTTACACCTCTGCCCCCCCCCCCCAACCCACCATCCCATGCTACTAGCACCATGCATGCACAGGCTGATAAGTTGCTTAGGCCACCTTTTTTTGATAAC
This sequence comes from Harmothoe impar, assembly GCA_947462335.1. Classification (NCBI taxonomy): domain Eukaryota; kingdom Metazoa; phylum Annelida; class Polychaeta; order Phyllodocida; family Polynoidae; genus Harmothoe; species Harmothoe impar. The sequence goes on along the minus strand of OX381707.1, from coordinate 4,892,431 downwards.
TTGGATTACGGGCTTTTGCTTCCAAATTTTTGGAAGGGCAGAGGCAAAAAAAAAAAAAAGAAGCTGCCCTACGGGGGGCACCAGATCACAAAATTTCCCGAAGGGCAGAGGCAAAAATAAAAAAAAATTAAAAGGCAGAGAAAATATCATTTCTAGGCAATCTAATGAAGATATATTGAGAATTACCCCCAATCTGAAAGGCCTCACTCTACCTTGTGCTGGTCAACATGTACTTTTTTTTGGGGGGGGGGGGGGGAATTCTCAAAAAATCTCGGAGGGGAAAGGTAAAAAAATTTAAAAAAAGCTTTTTTTTTTGCAAAATGCCAAAAATCTCGGCGGCGGATCCGTAATCCAAGTTTTCAAAATAAAACGGCTTTATGGAGTGGCGACAATCTGCAACGTGCTTAATGTGCATGGTAAAATACCAAGGATAATGAAGCATGGGTTGTCAATGTTTAAACCATGAGGGTTTCCTCAAAAGTGGAAAACATTAGATGAAGGTAATACTTACACACTATCGGAAAGGTTTGTTATAACAATATGAAGGATTATATTCATGCCTAAATACAGGTTCTTTATTTAAGGAAAATATGCACTTCGATAATCATACACTGATTAGCCGTTAGCTCTTATGACTAACCCTTTAAGGGCAGTACAGTTTTGTAATGCAAAATGTGTACATGGTGCATGAATGCAGCACTGGTGAGTTACTCGCCAGGGCTGCATTCATGCATGCATCAAGGGGACTAAAGACATACTGCATGAAAGCCCCAGCGCCCCTATATATAGGGCTGAGTACCTGTCCTGGCTCCACTTGGACTGCCGCTGGAGGGGTACCAAGATCTGCACATTTAAGTACTCTTCAGTCATAAAGAGTTACTGGTGTCTATGATGCTGCTTCATACATATACATAGACAAATGCCAACACCCATTGATACCATCTCTGGCACATTTCACTTGTCGGGGCTGGGGTCAGCCTGTGGCTTCGTCATGGGATATGACCCTAGCGCCCACAAGTGAAATACGTCAAAAACGTATCAATGTAGTTGGCATTTGTGCTTATCTTTTGATTTGGAGCCATTTTATGAAGGAAAGACAGCTATCTCTAAAGCCCATTGAATACGGCCACATTGTATTCGATTGGGATTATTGAATGCGGTGCTTTTGGTACTTATAGGCGTAGTATTGTACTCATTAGTTTAACTAAGGTGCATTACTGTGCGCGTCAGATAGAAATGCTGCCAGAGCACAACCCGGCAACTAATCAGTAGATGTGTAATAAGACTGATACCGATCTACTTGTTTGTTGCTACCAGTCAATGTTACTTATAACTGTATATTATCGAATACTAAACGATGATTTAAACATAATATTATGCAGGTTATAGAGCATGATGCCGGTTACACTTGAGTATAAGTCATAAACTGTGTTTATAAATATAACACCACTGAATGTATGTAAACACCATTAATTCGGTAACCCAAGCAAATAGAGTTATGATATTGTGATACATCCTGGTCGCCTGGTCTAAGTGGATATTCCATCTCCATCACATGCAGGGCAAATGCCCTTTTGAATGTATCGTTTTCTTTGTAAAATCACCTTGTGGAATATAGAAACGTATAAACTCAAGCGTATAGGACTTACTGGTGTCCAGAGCTATGATGGGCTACATTGATATAGGACTTACTGGTGTCCGGGCTATATTGGGTTATATAAATATAGGCTTACTGGTGTCCAGGGCTATGGTGGGTTATATTAATATAGGACTTACTGGTGTCCAGGGCTATGATGGGTTATATTAATATAGGACTTACTGGTGTCGAGGGCTATGATGGGTTATATTAATATAGGACTTACTGGTGTCCAGAGCTATGATGGGTTATATTAATATAGGCTTACTGGTGTCGAGGGCTATGATGCTGTTGATGGAGGCGGTGACTCCCCCCTCTGTAGACAGGGTGTCTCGTACAGGGATTCCCACCAGGTAACCGATGTCTGAAATGTCAAATTATACAGCTGTTAATATCAAGTCTTAAATGTCATTTGTACTTCATATAAGTACATTCACGGTAAAACCTAAATGAAAATTGATATCTAAAATATCACTTTAGATCATGATATATAAGTAGAGTTTAAGTCAAATGACATGGGGCGATGGTACTTGAGGTGTACACATTCACCATAATAACTGACTGACTGGTATTTGTGCTTCATACTTACAGAAGCTATTCTTTGAGGGCAAGTGAGTGCTTAATGCGTTATGCCTTATCGTCATAATCACAGCCCTAGCGAGTCTACTCGCCTTAGTGCATGAAAGCAGCCCTGGTGAGCTACTCGCCAGGACTGCTTTGATTCAGCATGGTGGGAAAGGAGGTAATGCATTAACCTCTCAAGGACGGCATCATGCCTTAGTGCATTATACCCTTGGTCGTCATAATGCAATAATGCAGCACTGGCGAGTTACTCACCAGGGCTGCATTCATGCATCATGGCGACCAAGGACATGATTCATTAAGTCCTTAAAGCACTATACAGCCCTTAAAGGTTTCCATATATGGACATTAACCAACACTCAGCTCTGAGAGTGTGTCCCAGTGCATTCAGGAAGTGAGGTCATAGACTAGATCCCTGCCCTCTGATTGGCTAGAGCGGTCAGGTAACCAAGGTACCCATCAGCATAGAGAGCCTTGTCAATAGGCATTCAGTGGTTTTGAAAAGTAGGAGATAGTAGGTTAACTGCAACTTACTGTCCAAGTCACGGTTTATGACTTGTGTAGCGAAGGCAAAGCTGTCCGAGGTAAGGAACGTGATCTCCTGAAAACGTAAAAATCATACAATTTACTTGCAAAGTTTGGCAGATCAATATTAGGCTACAGTAAACTATTTTCAAACAGGTATCAAATAAGAAAAATTTAATCTCCCACTTGACAGTTTCTTGCATGGGATAATGACTAGGAAATGACACTCAACATTTTTCCTGTTATGCCCCCCCCCCACCAAGGGCCTGTTTTTTTTAAAATTATGAGCCCCCCCCCTCTCAGCTGGCAATAGATGACTCGGCCATTACATGCAAAGGCTGCATTCAGTCATCATGAAGCATCATCAAGCATTATGAAGGGTAAAATAAAAGATCTCCTTACGCTGACGGTGTTATTGAGGAAGAGTTCGATGTCGTCCAGGTTGGTGCCGATGATGGAGGTGAGGGACGTGATGGAGCTGGACACCTTGTCATTAGTCACGTACAGGCACATGACACCCACGCTGTAATAAGGAGGAATAACAGTCACATGACACCCACGCTGTAATAAGGAGGAATAACGGTCACACACATGACACCCACGCTGTAATAAGGAGGAATAACGGTCACATGACACCCACGCTGTAATAAGGAGGAATAACGGTTACATGACACCCACGCTGTAATAAGGAGGAATAACGGTCAGATACATGACACCCACGCTGTAATAAGGAGGAATAACGGTCACATGACACCCACACTGTAATAAGGAGGAATAACAACATGACACCCACACTGTAATAAGGAGGAATAACAACATGACACCCACGCTGTAATAAGGAGGAATAACAACATGACACCCACGCTGTAATAAGGAGGAATAACGACATGACACCCACGCTGTAATAAGGAGGAATAACGGTCACATGACACCCACGCTGTAATAAGGAGGAATACTGGTCAGACACATGACGCCCACCCTGTAATAAGGAGGAATAACGGTCAGACACATGACACCCACGCTGTAATAAGGAGGAATAACGGTCAGGCACATGACGCCCACGCTGTAATAAGGAGGAATAACGGTCAGACACATGACACCCACGCTGTAATAAGGAGGAATAACAGTCAGATACATGACACCCACGCTGTAATAAGGAGGAATAACGGTCAGACACATGACACCCACGCTGTAATAAGGAGGAATAACGGTCAGGCACATGACGCCCACGCTGTAATAAGGAGGAATAACGGTCAGACACATGACACCCACGCTGTAATAAGGAGGAATAACAGTCAGATACATGACACCCACGCTGTAGTAAGGAGGAATTACGGTCAGACACATGACACCCACGCTGTAATAAGGAGGAATAACAGTCAGATACATGACACCCACGCTGTAATAAGGAGGAATAACGGTCAGACACATGACACCCACGCTGTAATAAGGAGGAATAACAGTCAGATACATGACACCCACGCTGTAATAAGGAGGAATAACAGTCAGATACATGACGCCCACGCTGTAATAAGGAGGAATAACAGTCAGATACATGACGCCCACCCTGTAATAAGGAGGAATAACGGTCACATGACACCCACGCTGTAATAAGGAGGAATAACAGTCAGACACTTGACACCCACGCTATAATAAAACATATATACAGAGGTATTTAGATTTCTGATCTTGCATTTATTGGGCAAAAAAAGTGTTTCCCCTATATATAAAACGGCATTAGTTGGCACCAGCGAAACACCCCATTGAAATAGCATTGAGGGTTCGCCAGGAACAGGTAAACCAAAAGAGGCTAGATGAATGTATGTTTTTTTTGCAAAGCTAACTCGATTTTCCCCCCAATTTTACTTTGTTTAATATTTACAGCAGCCTACATGTTATAATACTTCTCTTCATTAAGCTGATCCTCAAAATCCAATTGTATTTTCCAAGAAAAACGAAAAATGATGCCTACTCTCGCACAGAGTGCATGGCAACAAGAGGAGTCTCAAAAAAGAAAAAAAATCCGCCATTTTTTTTGCCTCCAACATGACCTTAGAATAAGACAATGAATGAACAATTGGGATCAAATGTAATACGATTCCACAGTAAATACTCATATGATCTCCCCCTGTATAGATGATATCAAAAGTAATTATAATCATTTAGATCCACCAGCCTAAACTTCTGAGTCGGGTCCTTCCGAGAGCATCTGCTTGGAGAGTGGATGTGTCGGCACGGACGCGCGTAACTATGGAGATGTCACCAAGGCCTATCTGGGGCAGGGCGACACGGTACTGTTTGCCGCGCTTCCTGCACTACCGCCCCTCGCTGACATAGGCCCCTACTGCCCTTGGAGGGGGGGGGGATAGGCCCACTATCCCAGCCCCCGAAAGGGCTGGTTTAGGTTAAAAAATTATATTTCAAGTAGTCTTTGGTCATCTTTGACTCTACCTAGCAAAAGAGGGCCTACCCTAGAAATAGTTATCCAATTTTGAGAAAAAACATTTCTATTTCAAGCAATTTTTGGGCTATTTCAGTCAATTTGATAGTCCACGAGTAGATGCTGTTGACTGTGAGTGGGCGATGAAGTTTGCAAGTCAACTTTTGGCTATTTATCAGACCAAAGTTTAAAAAAAATAAAAAAATTTAAAGATTAAAAAAAGAAATTGTTTTTATTTTGTTTTGGGGCTTACTGGTTTTATTTTAGTTTTCATTAAGATATATGATGACCATTCAGGGGCGGACCAAGGAATTTGAAAAGGGGGGAGGGTCCACTAAACACTAAGTATGAAAAAAATGTTGTGACTCGAGTCATGGAAGATCAAAATATCATTTTTTAAATCATTAAAAAATCAGAATGGGGGGGGGGTCCAGACCCCCTGACCCCCTCCCCTAAATTCGCTCCTAGTAAGATTCATTATATGTGTTTTCTCATCGATGCTATATAAAATACATGTAATATGATCCAAGGTGGTGTAGAAAGCAGTGGAAGGATCTTCTGACTGGAATTGTCCGCCCATCTTATCTTGAGGGCCGAATAGATTAGGCCAAAAAAGGTGCTGTGTTCAGGTTTACATGGCCAGAGAAAGTAAAAGTATGTCGTTTTATTTCTTCTTTTTAAATTTCTAGCATGATCTGTTACATTTTCATGGCCCTTAAAAGCTCTCTTTACAAGACGACTAAAATGACTTAATGTTATGACTAATAAGATCAGGGTAGCCTGAACATAACTTTGTTATGTCAATATGGCCTAAATAAAACTGGTTGGTATAGTTGCATCGATCAGTTGACCCGAGGCTTTTACTCAGGAAAATTCCCAGCGCAGGCAACAATGAATGAACTGTAGTAGGTGATGAATACTTCATGTAACTCTGCAAGGGCCGCATAGTGCATCATGGCCTTTGCCGTCATGATGCATGAATGCAGCCCTGGTGAGTAACTCGCCACATTATATCAGCCACTCCCGAGGGATGGGCATGATGCATGAATGCAGCGCTGGTGAGTAGACACACCAGCGCTGCATTCATGCATCATGACGACCAAGGATATAGCACATTAAAGCACTATGTGGCCGTTAAAGGGTTAACGCTTTAACGATGGGGTTTAGCATTAATGCACCATCCCTTGGTCGTCATGATGCATGAATGCAGCCCTGGTCAGTGACTCGCCAGTGCTGCATTCGAGCATAAGCTGACCCTACAGAGTTGAAACTCTGCCGAAGGGTCGGCATGGTGCACCAATGCAGTACCGGCGAGTTACTCGCCGGGGCTGCATTGGTGCATTATGACGACAACTGTCATCTTTTAGCAATCTATCGCGAGATATTACCGCTAGATGTCTCCACCCGTGGACTGAATTATATCTCTGTAAGGCTCAGCTCTCCATCACTCTCCAATATCCACCGGTGGATAATGGCCGCCACCCATAGTTAGTCAGTACCAAACCTCTGCTGGAGAGTGAAGGCTACGTTGGAGACTTGAGGCGCGCAGAGACTACTCGGCCGCAGACTGATCTTTTAGTGCCATGCGGCCCTTAGAGGGTTGCCTGTCTGCGTCACTGATTGCTTATTGAACGGCAGCTTTGTGTTGCCTCCTCCTGTATGCATGAGTGCTGCAGGGGAGAGAAACCAACGTTCACTACCTATCTATAATTGAACACAAAAACAAACATGGATATTTGTTTCAGCCATTCCCTTCTATACTTGAAATATATCTTCCATTGGATGGCTCGATTTGAAACCTTTTGTTTTTTAGTTGCCCTCCTCCTTTGAACAGTTACTCTTTAAAATATAGGAGTGGGCGTGCATTGAAGCTACATAATTGCGAAGGCTACCAGTCTGATTTCCGCGGGTATGGGGCCTTCAAACTAACTTAACCATCAATAACTGCAAGAGATTTCATTCATTGGTCTGCTAAACTGGTTTGAGTCATACTAGAGCTTAAATTGCAAAGAGCATTCAAAAGCTCACGCCAGGGAGTTTTTATTTTGTATGGAAATATGAAACACCTCAATCGAGACCTGGCCACAAAAAACACAGATACACTCCTTGGTTTCGAGCATAGCATTTACTTTTCACTGAGTGGGACGCTAGCCATGTTGATGAATTACTCTTTAAGGATGGATGTCGCTAAAATATTACGTTTGTCGTCCTGATGCATCAAGGCAGCCCCGGCGAGTTACTTACTCTGCGAGTTACTTACTCGCCGGTGCTGCCTTGGTTCATCATGCTGACTGTTTAGGAGTGGCTCAATCCTTAGGGTCAGCATGATGCTTGAATGCAGCCTTGAAGAGTAACTCACCGGGGCTGCATTCATGCATCATGACGACCAAGGGCATGATGCATTGCTGCACTATACCATCCTTAAAGGGTTAGGTGTGTTTGAGGTGTACCTACAGAGCACGACGTCACCGTTTGGCACAAACCTCCCCAAACAGTGGCCTTCCTACCACGTGAGCAAACAGGGGTCACTCAGGTAACAGACACTGAGGAAAATGTAAACTGCAATGAGGTACTAAAGCCAATATATAAATTCATGTGGAGGGAAGAGTCAAAAAATGTATATATTAATAATATGAACAAAGAAGATGTCTGTACTGAACTCAAATCATATACCAGAGAGCCATATAATGATCCAAATGATGCACTGGATGACCTAGTGGGAATTATGTTCAGTATAGGTAAGAAGTCAATGCCACTAAGGAGAATGGGTACAAACCAAAGTAATGAGCAGCGTATTGAATCACATGAGGATGTCTCAAAAGCAGACATGAGACATCTCCGGGAACAAAAACGTGTATTCTCCCGGGAAAAACGACTATTTATAAGTGATACCAACAATAATCAACGCAGAATAGAATTTGTTAGAGCTAGAAGAATGTATAAAAAAGTAAAGTACCAAATTCTAAGGAAAGGTCAGGAGGGAAAAATATACAAACTTCAGGAACTAGAGTCTAAGGACTCAAAGCTTTTCTGGAAAGCGATAAGAAAGTTGTCAAATTCGAAATTTAAAGGAAAACCAAATATCGACTCTGCTGACTGGGTTTCATACTTTAAGAAATTACTGAACATCAGTCAGAAAAGTCAAGATCAGAAAGCCTTTCAAGAATATGTTGCAACGAGCCTACCAATCATAGAGAACATATCCGCTGAGGGGGACTTAGACATGAAGATAACCTTAAATGAGGTAACTAAAGCCATAAGGAACTTGAAAAATGGAAAAGCTACAGGCCCGGATCTCATAAACAATGAGATGTTAAAGTATGGTGGAGAGAACCTCCATCTAGCTATTACCCATTTATTTAACGTCATACTCTCCTCAGGTAGTTACCCCAAAAACTGGAAAGAGAGCCTTATAACCCCCATCTTCAAGGCAGGGGACTTAAACAAGCCAGAAAATTACAGGGTAGTGGCAGTAGCTGACTGTCTGAGTAAACTTTTCTGTAAAATAATCAACGACAGAATTGTGGAGTACCTAGGGGAAAAACAGTTTTGGAGCATGAATCAAAATGGCTTTAAGGAAAAAAGGAGAACCGAAGACAATATTATGATTCTCCAGACGCTATTCCATAAATATGTTAAGAACCACAAGAGCAAACTCTATATAGCTTTTGTTGACTTCTCTAAATTCTTTGATTCCATAGACAGGCCAAGTCTGTTTTATAAACTTCTAAAAGCTGGGGTCACAGGTAACACATACAGAGTTATTAAATCAGCTTATGATAAAAACCAATACGCTATCAAAACTGAATATGGCATAACTGAGAGTTTTGTGTCAACAACAGGTGTAAAACAAGGGTGTAACCTCAGTCCAACCCTGTCTAACTTATTTCAAAATGACCTGCATGAAATATTCGATAATGGATGTGATCCTGTGGACCTAGGTAATATGAGTTTGAACTCCTTATCATGGGCAGATGATCTGGTCCTAGTTTCAAGATCGGAAGCTGGCCTTCAAGAAAGTTTGGATAGGCTGGATAAATATTGCCAAATGTGGAAACTCAGTGTGAACACTAGGAAAACCAAAGTTATGGTCATGAATCGAGGAAAAGAGTTATCTGCTAAGCTCCTCTTCCAAGATAACCTTTTGGAATGTGTATCATCATACAAATATTTAGGATTGCTCTTGTCTCGGGATGGGAGCCTCAAGAAAATGAAAGCTGAGAGGGTCTTAAAAGCAAAGCGTGCACTTTTCTCTATCAGACAAGCACTTAGTACCACGCAGAATGTATCCATCAAGTTATTTATGTCACTGTTTGACAAACAGATTGACCCCATTCTCTTATATGGCTGTCCCATATGGGGCATGCCATCTAGCAATTGTTCATTATGTATAAGCGGTTCAGGTGTTGATTCAAAAGAGCAGATGTTGAGGCTTTTCAAAATACTAGATGTTGAGGATGTTAATGTTTTATCATATAGATTCTATAAGAAGACGGAGGTCGTGTATGTGACTATAGATAATATATGTGATAAGATAAAACTCTTATCCTCATACAGAAACAAGCCTGTCACCTTTAAAATTGAAGATTTAAATAGTAGCAAAAAGGCCTGCCCAGTGGAAAATTTTTATTCGTCAAGTTGTAAATTTGCCCTCGGCATTTCAAAGTACTCAAGTACCACTCTTGCACTGGGAGAGCTAGGGAGATTCCCTATTGAATCAAAAATAATTTTGCTAAACATATTGTACTGGTTAAGGCTTGAACAGGGTTCAATGAACCCTATCCTAAATGAGGCTTTCTCCACTATGAAGAACGAGAATCACCAGTGGCTAAAAGACATACAATATCTCTTATGCGAGGTTGGCTGTAAAAACATCTGGCTTGACCCATACACTTGGTCCAAGAACTCACTCAAATCTCTCATAAAGAGAAGGCTTTCAGATATCCATATTCAAAAATACAACCAGTATATAAACGACTCAGACAATTCTGGCAAGTGTAATGGCCGCCATCGAGTGAAGACGTGTTCGCGTGGGCTCCGCACTCTACCCCACCAAATACATGGATTAAAGCAAGGATCGGTTACCAATTTCGCCACATGGATTAAATAACATACTACTGCATGACTACAAAGAATGTGAGTATCTGATTTGGCTTAGTTATCAAGTTCTGGCCGTATTTGTGTTGTTGACAACCGGGTATGCCTCCCAAATCCACTACTGACAAGAAAACACCGGCAACCCCGAAGTGCACCCCCACTGTCAGAGCTAAAGCGAAAAAGAGGGCCCCAACTTCACCTACCTCCCCTGAACCCCAATCAGCGGTTAAAAAGGGTCGACTTTCTAAAAAAGCTAGGAATTCTATCAGCTCGCCAAAAACTTTTCTATCTGATTCAAATATGCCGGGCCCGACCCCACCTGACCAGTCCCTACCGCCGCCGCTTAGTCAGCCCCCGCAGGGACAGCCATCTCAGCCCATGGCAGGCCATTCTTCCCAACAACTGGCGCATAATCCGCACACGCAAATCAATCAACTCCCGTCCCAGTACAATGGAGGCTACAATCAACCACAAAATTTGAGCATTGTCCCTTTACAACCTTGGCAGACAGGACTAACCCCGCAGGTCAACATGGCTCCACAAATGAACATGCAGGGCGGCTTTGATATGATGGCTTTCCTTAGTGGTATGCAGCAGACCCAGTTAGCTATGCAGACCACCTTAAGCACACTCGCCACTAAAGAGCACATGGATTCCAATATGCGTCAACTAGAGGACAAAGTAAAAACAGTTATTGCCACAGAGGTGGGACAAGTCAAGGACGAGCTGCAACACAAGATAGACGCTGACGCCGTCCAGCGTACAGAAGATCTTAAATATAGGGAGGAACTGGAATCTAAGCTTGAGGCTGTCAAGAAGATTGCTGAATCCAAGAGTCGCCCTGACCTACCTATAAACGCCCGGCTCCGACTACTGAGAGCTGATAGAGATGGTACACCTAACAGCAGTGATGATGAAGGCAGTGATAATGAGTCAACTGATTCACTACCGCGCATCGCCCCAAATAAGAGCATGAATCTCATCATATCAGGGGTTGAGGAAGAAATCCTAGAAGATGGGTCTATTGAGGACACCACAGCTGTGGTTCTTGATTTACTGGGAAGGCTTGACTGCTTTCTCACTGCTGCAGACATCATTAGAACTGCAAGACTGCGTCCAAAAGGATCACGCCCCGTACAGCACATTATCAACAAGATCCTAGTTTCATTTAACAGTGTCAACGCCCTAGATGAAGCCCTAGCAAACAAAAACGGCCTACGACCCCCAAATGGATCCCAAAAGATCTGGTTCAACCGGGATGAGTCTGATGTCATCAGAGAAGCACGCTGGAAGGCACGCCAGATAGCTAAGTACCACAGGGACTCATCTGACATCATTGTGCAAGTCGTAGACAGTGGACTCGTCATAGATGGTGACCATTATGGCCACACCGAGCCAAACAACCTACCTGCACACGTTGTAACTCCAGACCTGCAGACACTGTTTAGTAACACAGGAGGTACAGGAAATAGCAGTAATGAGGTTAAAATGAGGGTCACTAACTGTGGCTTAATTTTCAATGGCCCGAAGGCGCCCTTAAGCAACATGTTCCCTGCTGAAATTAAATACTGCGCAATCCTCCCCTCCGGTCACGTCGAGCAGGAGAAAACGTTTAATTGCAACGAACAAGCGTATATGTATAACAGGGCTGTCTTTGGAAAGAGGATGGATATCGCCGCAGATATCATGGCGGAAACGTGCCCCTTCACCATCAGAAGCAAGGGCAAGGACGTCTTCTTCCCGTCAGGTCACAGATGGTGGACTGTTCGATTCCACATCTTATCGGAAATAATCAAGTGCAAGTTTGAGCAACATCCAGAGCTGGCTGACATCTTACTGAGTTATACCTGTCCCCTAGTGGAGTCCACATTATGCCGCGTATTCGGAGCAGGCAGAGTATTTTCTGATAATGCAGGTTGGGAATCGGGTTCCTACCCGGGCGAAAATAAATGTGGAGATATCTTGGAGCAACGGCGCGCCATAATCCGCAGAGAACGCAGCATGAACAGGGTTACCATGTACCAGGCCGCCAGCCCCGATCACACCGACACCGAGGAGTTCCCCCCATTGCCCCAGGCCAGCACAGCCCAGTCATGCGTGACCGGAGCAGCCGGCCAGTCAGCTGAACCCACCCTTGGTACTGACCCAGTGAACACCGCCATACCGCCTGTCCACACAGCACACACTGCCACAGTCCTAAACACACCTGTAAGGACTCTTCCGGCTGTGACTCCTATTCAAGTCGTCTCCCCGCAAAATGGCAACATGCAGTGATAACGTCTACTACATGCAGAGACCCACAATGGAGTACAACGTGTCGGTCTACGGCGACAGTAGGGTGAGGGATTTATACACTTATATAAATCATGTATATGGGAGAGTAGTTTCCGTCAGAGACTGTCCAAGCGCCGGCATCAGCGCCATCTTTAATTATGCCATAGCCTACACCAGGACTCACCACCATGTAAACTGCCTCTATATTTCTGGAGGAATATGTGACATTACCCGCCGCATCAGCTCTAAACATATTGCACTAAGGGACTCCTCCCGCAATATTGTGACCAAAACTGCAGCCATAATCGGTCAATACATGGATGGTATAAATAGAATGAGAGTAGAGTGCCCCGGTGTACAGGTCGTTATCGTGCCCCTCTATGGCGTCGACCTTAGCAAAAAGTGGAAGGGGTTTGGTCTCCACAGAGATCAAAGTCTATTAAATATGCTGATTCTCAATATCAATCACGAGATTCTAATCATTAATGGCCGCAACAGCGTAGACACCCCGAGAATAGACCTAATTGTACATCCATACGACGAATACAGTGGGGACACCGACCACTCATATGAACTGTTGTCTGACGGTACTCATCCAACACTGACGGGAATCATTCGCATTGGCAATGAGCTAGGCCACAGCATGGTTGCCAACGAGATGAACCCAATTGTCCCACCCATGTCCAGACATCAGAGGTAAATATGAACCTTCGCAAATCGGCCAGTGTGATAACTATCCATCTGCAGATGCTTAATGTGGTTAGGTACATGTATGTCTATGATATGAAATCCATAATGTGTGCTGATTTAAAACCGTAACCTCACCTCATCCATAAGAGCCATTCAAACATTAATTTTTTTCAATACCCCCCAACAATGGGGCCTACTTTTTATCCAGGACGGCGAGCTGCTCTACTACAATGGGTCAGCGCGGCGGCGATCGGCGCGACTACACACGCACCAGCCATGCACGCACCACCAACTCTGAGACCCGATACGCGGCCCACCACTTGGAGTAACCAGTTAACACCACTTGATGTCTTATGAACACTACTGCAGTAAGGTAGGATCCACCTAATTTACAATTGCCAAATGTGCGCTTGATGAAGGCGTATATTCAAACCGTGACGCACTGCCCAACACGGGACTCAGTACTAGCCCTTGATTGAGGCACATCTACATGTTGACTATGGTGGCGCACGCCTTAATGCATCATTCCATAACTGACAGTTCATTCAAACAATCTCCTTAATCTACCATCTAGACATACACAGGAAATCATCTATAAATGTGTTTAAAAATGGCAAATAAACACTATCTGCTTGAACTCACTGCTATCCAGTGCCTGTCTTCCATGTGGCTATCACATCCACCTTATAAAATCTGTACCGAAAGTAAAGACATGATCACGTAATCACACACTACATCTATTATATTTCTGCTATCACACACTTGCCGAAGCTATATTTAGAATAGACAATTTGTGCCTCAACACATGCCAGGGTTGTAAATATATAAGCATAGTTTGTTAAGATGAAGCCAGTACGTCTGCTCAAAAGTGTTAATTCGTGTCGAATGACATATTCTGTCTTACTAACGCATCAGTACTACTAATGCCAGTTGTTAGCCCTGACGCTACTGTGCCGCAATCCCGGGAGAATGCAAGAATAGAACATTGTCTCTGCTGGCACCCGCCAAGAGCCCATCTTGACTCAACACCGGGCACATATTGACTCTTTCTTTTACTAATGTCATATTACTAACACTACATTACATATACATTTCATCTGATGCACACTATTAGCTAATGCTGAATCATGTGTATGATGATGAAATCTCTTTCTTCATTGTTGAATGTACATATGCCCGACGCGATATGGTTTCAGCTCCACGCATACCTGCCTCATACTGGAGAGCTCATGCTGGGTTTCTATATGCCCAAACCAGCTAAAGACGATATGTCACTCTATTGTCTCACCAACCATCCATACCCTCATTTACCCACATCATCACAACACGCCCTGCACCATGGTTTGTAGGGGTTGCGGAGCCCCCCCCCTCACACACATCTTACAACTGACTATAACTCCTTTGGTCCTCTATAAGAGTCCTGATCCAGTTAGAGTCTAGCTCACTCGATCGTCACTCTGGTTGCGTCTCCAGTACTACAACTCGAGACAATACCCCCCCCCCCTTTCTACCCCCCCCAACTCACCACCCACCACCTAACAGTACCCCCCATTAACAACTTCCACTCCCCATAATGAACAACATACAACGCCGCCTTAACCTAGTAAACTCACAAACTGTACTAAATAGCATGAAAGGTGTTACTATAGCTGCATGCAACGCCCGAAGCACTAACAGACGCACAATGATTGATATAAAGTTAAGCCTCAACTGTGACATTCTATGTGTATGTGAGACCTGGTTGAATGACACCAGCGATAATGCACTGATTCACTGGCCCGGTAAAACCATATACAGACTGGACAGGGAAGCTAACACAGGCGGCGGCCTCATGATCTATCTAACTAATACCCTAAGCCCGTTTAGCAGAATCAACCCCGCACTCCAATTAATGTTGCCTGACATTGAGATTCAAGCAATACAAATAGAGGAACCCAAGCACAAGCCCCTACTAATATTGAATATTTACCGCCCGCCCCAAGGTGACGTGGTCGTGTTTGACACCAGACTATGTGACACGCTCAAACTGGTGGATAGAACCAAATATGAGACGTGGCTAGTTGGAGACCTGAATATAAACACCAGGGATAGAAATAGCACAGGCTCTGTTAATTTGTTTGACATGTGTCGTGAGTTTAGTCTCAAACGCTATATTGAAGACATAACCCGCCCAAACGAAAATGACAATGGAGGCACCTGCTTGGACCACATTATCACAAACAGTGAGATTGTGAGCCATTCTGGGGTATTGAACTGTATGATAGCCGACCATTACAGCGTTTACGCCTGTAGAAAGAAGGACCGAGAGAAACACTGTTGTCTATCTTTCACAGGTCGCTCCTATAGGCACTATGATTCGGTACATCTTAAGAGAGAGATCACTAATCTTGATCTTACAGCTTTTTACGCCTCCCACGACCCTGATGAGCAATGGCTGATCATATACGAATTCCTCATTTCCTATCTTGATCATCATTGTCCCATTAGGACCATAGTCATTAAGAAAAAGTCTGAGCCGTGGGTTAGTCCTGAAACCATTGAAATGCTCAATGAACGCCAGGAGCTAATAGCGGAAAACCGTATTACAAATAATAGAGACACTCTAAAAGCTATAAGGCGACTGAGAAATCGCACACAACGCCAACTTGAAAATGCCCAGAATGATTACATCATACTGTGCATTGAGAACGCAAGAGGCGATCCTTACAAGTTCTGGCGTGCAGTGAGTGCCTTGGTGAATCCCGTCACCAAGAATTTAAATATACAACTAGTCAATGACCTCACTGGGGAAATAATCCCAAAGGAGCAGACTGCAGCTTACATAAATAATTATTTCGCCAACATCGGGCAAGATTTGTTTTCTAAATTACCACCCGCTGGCATCTTGATCCCAGATCCCGTTCTTGATGACAATGAACCCCCAATTGACATTGAGGAAATTGTCAGTGAAGAAGATGTGAGGATATTGATCTCTAAGATTAATGTTGACAAGTCATGCGGCCTGAGTGGTATTAATAGCCGGGTTATCAAGGATGCTCTATCCTGTATAATAACTGCTGTCACTGCCATGTTCAAAACGTCCATTTCAACTGGCGTCTTTCCTGCCTCTTGGTCGAAAGGGTTGCTCATCCCTATTCCCAAAAAAGGGAACCTCAGCAATATCAAAAACTGGCGTCCGATAACACTCCTACCATTGCCTGGTAAGCTTCTGGAAAAATTAGTACATACGGTATTGTCTAAACACTTGGAAGATAATGATATTCTGAACAAAAACCAGTTTGGGTTCAGACCTGGCCGAGGGACTGCCGATGCGGTTTTTGCTGTCGTTGAGGACTTGTTTGTTGCCCGGGATGATGGCCTTGTAACAGCCGCTTGCTTTGTGGACTTCTGCAAGGCCTTTGACAGTGTCCATCACCCCACATTGATCCAAAAAATCCATAGGCTAAATATACACGGGGCGCTGAAAAAATGGCTGAGTGACTACCTTGGCCACCGCTCACATGAAACGTTGTGCAACGGCGGCCGCTCACCCTCCTCGCCAGTACACTTTGGAGTACCCCAGGGTTCCATCTTGGGCCCCCTGCTCTTTGTCCTTTACATAAATGACCTCCCTGATACCATCAGAAATTGTAAATATGCGATGTATGCGGACGACCTAATGTTGTACTCATCACATAGCGACCCACAAGAGGCAACGCGGCTGTTACAGGACGATCTGCTCTCCGTTGGAAACTGGTGTCACGAAAATTACATGACAATAAATACTGCTAAAAGCATGGTCATGTACTTTGGCTCAGCCTGCAGGATTGACAAACTTGACGCCCCCGTCCTTAGTTTATGTGGACAGGTCCTTCCGAGTTGCAAAACCTACCCCTACTTGGGCATAGAGCTGGACAGTAAACTGACAATAAAGCCTCATCTGACAAAAGTTAAAAAGAATTTCGGAAATAAAAACATTAAATTAACACGCCTACGCAAAAGCATGACTCAACCAATCAGCTTACGCCTGTATAAGGTAATGATATCTCCCTCAGTGGAATACTGTTCCTTCTATACAGGTAGCGTAACTAAGGATGAACTACACAAATTACAGCGAATGCAAAACCAAGCCTTAAGGACCTGTCTGCAAGCCCGTATCAGGGATATCAGCATTGCTGATCTGCATAAGGAGTGTGGAGTTGAAACCTTATCTGCTAGGAGGAGTAAGCAACTCCTATGTATTATGTGGAAAAAGTACAAGAAAGGCGAGGCTTTGCTCCAAGCTAATGTGCGCACCAGAGGTGATTTGAAAGTCAGGTTTGCCAAAAGGCGAGCAAAATCTGCATTTTATGAAAGATCACCCTATTATCGTGCAGTGTCCATCTGGGATAAATTACCTCATGACACTCAAAAGCTACCCACCTACAACAGGTTCAAAGCCGCCATATCCAAACTCAAACTAGATTGAATCCATACTATTCGTAAGACATATTATATAACAGCCAAGCCGCCTTGTCAAATTGTAATGCTAAATTCAAATGACATCTTTTCTTTGCTTTTGTTATTACCAAAAACTAGATTCTATAACTAATTTCCAATCGATTGAACTGGATACTGTCCACTTGTAATACCTTTCGACGCCAATAGCACCTCACATGAACCAGGATTGTACTCTGTGTGGTGCGCGGAAGACCGTCCCGTAGGGACGAATGCGCATCTTAATAAAATAATAATAATAATAATCGTCAAAACTTGTCAGGATGATTTGAACTATCCCTATGGGGAGCGGGAGTATCTAGGTCACACATACTCCCCCTATATTAGAAGTATTATCACAAAACTGCGCATAGACTCTAATTGTACTCAGGACAGCTTATCAAGAAGTTATAGAGGTAAGAAACCACTAACTAATATGTGCACACACTGTAACGTGAAGCAAAATGTCAAGCATGTAATACTATATTGTAACCTGCCGAAAATTCAAAGTGCTCGCAAAAGCTTCGAAGAAAAATATGTTAAGTTTGCCACTGCTTATGACAAACATCGCGACAATAGAAAGGTCTCTCAAATACTAGCTGTAGAACCTTATTGTATATCATCAAACAGGCCAGGAGCCATCAACTGTATATATTCTTATATAAAAACTGTGTATAATGCCATCAATGCTAACTCGGTGCTGACATAAATGTATCCTTACATTAGTCAATAAAGCCTTCTTGAATCTTGAATCTTGAATCTTGAAATCAGCCCCCTGACAACTCCCCTATTGGTGTATTCTACAGCATGTATGTATTTATACAGAGTGTGGTCCCCTCACAGGTCAACTGGTGTAACTCAGGTCCCAACCCATGAATTGTGGTGCAATCGATGGTTAATAAAACAAATCTCCCTCTAGATAGATGGATAGATAGATGGATAGATAGATGGATAGATAGATAAATAGATAGATAGATAGATAGATATAGATATAGATATAGATAGATAGGTAGATAGATAGATGGATGGATGGATGGATGGATGGATGGATGGATGGACAGACAGACAGACAGACTGACCGACCGACCGACAGCCAGACAGACAGCCAGACCGACAGCCAGACAGACAGGCAGCCAGACAGACAGACAGACAGACAGACAGATAGATAGATAGATAGATAGATAGATAGATAAATAGATAGATAGATAGATAGATAGATAGATAGATAGATAGATAGATAGATAGATAGATAGATAGATAGATAGATAGATAGATAGATAGATAGATAAATGGATAGATATAGATTTATAGATGTAGACAGTGCCGTTTAGAAGCAATAGAATAGTTTTGTTAAAAAGCAATTGCAATGCGAATGGGAACTAGCCAGTTCAGACAAGGCAAGTTTATACATATTAATTGAAATGAGATGTTTGACATAATGCTTCTGGCATGGTCTACTTCTGTTCCTCCTGTGAGTGCTGCCAGAACACGTCGCGCCTACACGACTGCTACTGAACGGGTATAACACTGTTTACGTATAGTAAATAGATCAATGCATGTTATCCACAATCCAGGCGCAATGTTTACGGTCATATGCTACGTTATAGGTATAGTATTAATAGTGTACACACATGTCTCAGTAAGGTTACTCTACAATGCAGCGTCTATGCAATTTATATAATTAGAATAAGCCCATGGCAAATATATTTAGTATAATATAACCTCTATCCCATCATGTGGTTTATGGCCAGAATATCTGTGTGTTAGGAAATGTTGCAGAGGTATTAGGACGTAGCTCGTTCCGGTTCTATACACAAAAATAGGTCGACTTTTCTAGTTGCAAGTCGGCTGTTTTTAAATTGACATAGGCAAAATACGAGGTGTAACCACTGAGTTCATCGTGGGTGGTCCAATGAAAGGTTTCTGTCAAAATAATAGTCATTGGGATTACATCTTTGTGTTTCATGTACTAAGTATATTACGTGTTAAACTCAATTCTATGGAGCATGCTCTGAGCCAATAGGACCCCTTCCAGAAAGGAAACATGCTGCAGTATGGTTCTAGTGGCAGTTACGGAGTGCCAGCCCCTCTAGGTGGGGTCCTGGGCCTGCTAGACACAGTTTCTGTTTAAAACTAAAACTGTAACTAATCCTGATTAGCAGGCAGTGTACTCAACAATAGGCTACTGGCAATCACACCGTAATGAGATTTATACATGAATTAAGCTTCATAGAGAATATCAGATGTCATTGCTCAGTATGGAATCCCAAAATTGGACATGACTTTTTGGCATCTCGTAAATTCCATGTGTGCATCCTTGGAATTACGAGATGCCAATCGAGTACAGACACATGTGTCTTTCTGGCTGTCTGGCTTTTTTTCTATTAACCACTAGATTTTCTGCAAGTCATTGTCATACATGGTAGGTGCTACATGCTGTGGTAATGCTTCATGATGTTCATCAGGTTATTGACTCAAAACATCACACAGCAGCGCTGTCCCTTTGGCCAATAATGCTAAGGAACAATTCACTGTAGATAGTTAGTGTAGATATACAGGCCTAGTAGAATCTATTGTAGATTGACAGTAGAATCTACTGTCGAATGGATTCAGAGTACAATCTATTGTAGATTCACAGTAGAAGCTCTTGTTTACCTGTAGTCAAATGTACAGTAGAATCTGCTGTACACCTACAAAAATGTCAACCAACTTTTTATTTTACAGTGAAGCTTAACACAGCATTAAAACAGTATGGCACTAGGTCTCCACTTTACATTAATGGTGTTTTCCTCTTGTGTTCTTGCTTGACTTAACTAAGTCTTGCAGGTATGCAGTCATGTACCTTGGCAGGTAAGTGGGGTCAAGGTATTCCTGGTAGTGGTCAAACTGTATAACGAGACTGGAACACTTTTATATACACCCCTAGGAGGTGGTAATATTTAAGAGCTCTTTTTCTCCTTGAGAGCCAGGGTATCTAGCAGGATCCGTACCTACAACCTCGGAACTATTGAGCCCACCAGCTTACCAACTGCTCTACCGGGACTCATGCAATGGTACTCATTACCCAATAGTATATGTACTGCTTCTGCCTTTTGAGCCCAATGAGTAATGCTATTTAAACATTTTGAGGGGTTTGAACCCCATTTGCTCCAATCCCAACAAGAAGTACCCTGTGCCCTAGCAGCAGGACCACACAGCCACATGTGTTTGAGCCTAAGGCTTATATTGGTAAGGCATTGTCCCATTAGACAAAGTTAAGAGTGCTGTTTAGTTGGTGCTGCTGTTGTATTAATCGGGGGCTCTGCCCCCGCACCCCCTGTTTTTTCTTCTTTTTTTCTCTTGAAATATCAGAATAGCCAACTAGCTAATTAGGGCCTAT
This sequence comes from Harmothoe impar, assembly GCA_947462335.1. Taxonomy (NCBI): domain Eukaryota; kingdom Metazoa; phylum Annelida; class Polychaeta; order Phyllodocida; family Polynoidae; genus Harmothoe; species Harmothoe impar. The sequence goes on along the minus strand of OX381707.1, from coordinate 4,871,353 downwards.
GGTTGTAAGGCATTGTCCCATTAGACAAAGTTAAGAGTACTGTTTAGTTAGTGCTGCTATTATATAATTCGGGGGCTCCGCCCCCCCCCCCCCCCCATTTTTTTTTTTTTTCTTGAAATATCAGAATAGCCAAAGAAATAAAAACTGTATATCAGGCACATCAAAAGTTCTGCTCAACATGGGATTCACACCCAGCTTCTGGAAGTCAAAACCAGAAATACCATTTACTCAAGGATGTTGACCACTTTGTCTGGCTGTGAGTCTAGGTTCATGGTAAGTATTATATATGACTAGTTTGTATCAGAATGAGGTTACACTCTTCAAGTTTATGCTATGGTCATTGTATTTCTATGAGAACACACAGAGTATGTGTTTGATGATCATATAACCTCCTAGGAGGGTTATACAGGGAACAGCTGCAATCAGGCTATTATACATAATCAATACTGTAGAACTACAGTATAAAAGGAGGTATTTTTAGTTTTGAAACCAATAATACCTCCTTTACAGCTTTGCACCTACAGTTACTTCTGACAGTTACTTACAAGATGAAGAGGGAGAGGAAGGCGAGGATGAGACTGAACACGATGCGGTAACAGTTGTCCGAGTCCTTACGCTTTGTCTTCATGTTGCCGCCACACGCCCCACAGCAGCAGCGGAAGCAGCAGAAGCAGCAGCCAATGATGGGCATGATGAGCAGGTACAGGAAACCCAGCACCACGCACACCGCGAAACCTGTCGCGTAGTTCACAATCTGTTACAACAAAGACGAATATATAAACATCTGTATGAAGATACAAACATAGACTTATATAGGACATGTAAACCATAGACATATAGGACATGGATGGGCATGATGAGCAGGTACAGAAAACCCAGCACCCCACACACTGCGAAACCTGTCGCGTAGTTCACAATCTGTAATATAGATACAAACATAGACATTTATAGGACATGTTTACCATAGACATAATTATACAGGACACGGATGGGCATGATGAGCAGGTACAGGAAGCCGAGCCCCATGCACACCGCGAATCCAGTAGCATAGTTCACAATCTGTAATAAAGATACAAACATTGACACAATTGAGACTTGACAGGGATTTGACCTTAGGTCCTCTGCATCATGAATCCACCATGCTAACCACTAGGCCTACTCTATAAGGGACAGGTGACATAAGGAATGCCCAGGTACAACCCACTCACAATACTCACACCCTGTTTGTACCCTTATCTCAGACATGAGATTTGGCTGAGCTGGTTGCTGGTGACTAGTGGGATACAGTTGGTACCAGAGGAACACATGGTGACGCCACTAGTATCTCGCTAGTGCCTAATACCCCCCACGCTTTACAAGACAGGCGCTTATTTGAGGTCCTATTTTAGAGCTTGAAATAGATTTCAAGGCCCCTCTACTCCAGCGACTATTCAAGACAGGCACTTATTAAAACCTGGTGCTTGAGCACGGTGGCCGGCCTATTGCAGAGCAGTTGACCTTTTGGCAATAGACATGTGTTCTGGATACACTTTCACTAGATACATATACCACTGTCCTGCAATAGTCCTTCTGCAATTGACCCATATTTTAGTAGTTTAGAAATTATGGATCTTTAAAAGTAGGGAAAATGTAAGTTATTTCTATCCTACTGCATTACTGGCAGTGTTAGCTTTGATTTGGTTACCAAATATCCCAATATTTGTCCATTGTTATCATATTTTTTATCAAAAATTAGCCAAAGAAAAAAAAAGGTTTTCCTCAAAAGGAAATTTTATTTTTTTGAATGGCCTAACCATCACCTCCTCCACCACATAGCTAAATGGTTGCTCATCACCACGCATGACATGGAAATCGTGATTTGGGGAAAACTGCCTTTTTTTAAATAGATTATGTTCAAAAGTAGACAAATATTGGCATATTTGGCATCAAATTAAGGCTCATACCACCAGTAATGCAGTAAGCTTGCAATTGGAATAACTAGCATTATACCAAAATCTGAAAATCATTCACAAAAAGAATGCCCTCGTCATATTTTTCAATGCGGAGTCATGAGAATCCACTTTTTAGTGGCCTTATATGACTACTTCTTCCAGTGGACACAGAAGATTTAATCAATGGGCTGCTGCTTGTTCAAAGTAAGTATTACTACAGTCCATTTGCTGCACACAGGTAGGGTTGCAGGCAGCTGGCAGGTAGTGTACGTAGTATTGACCGCTGTATTCAATTAGCACATCAACAATGTATGACCGCTGAATGTTCAAACTGCCGGCTATCAGGGCACATCCCCTCCTGGCACATCCCCAGCCATGAGTACCGTAAAACCTCGCGTAGAAGCCGCGGCTAGTACCCAAGTCACATCACCAGCGCGGCTTATACGGCTGTAGCATATCCTGGTACCTCGGGTAGTCGTGCATACACCCCAACTCCTTATCAAGATTCCCTCCTTTAAGACCTAGAACAAAGGAACTGATAGGAAATTCACTCTTAATGCACTGCTGTGGAGTCGGGGCCTAACCGCAAGGCATTGCTCAGAGTCAAGATGGCAGCCCCCATAGGCTTATGCGATAGTGCCGTATAGGGGTCAGGCTGGTCGTCCTGTGGGCGGCTCCATTACTTAAGCTTGTACCAGCGAGACAAGCACTGATACAGCAATCACAATGGGTAAAAGCTGTTACATAATGCCCCCTAAGAATTCTGCAGTGAAGGCCAGGGAATTATCTGATTGGTAGATACTTCATCCAGCTACACGCTTATAGGATCAGGACACGATCAGGGTGCTCATTATACGTGAGTTTTTACATGTTTACTACAGAACTAAATTCACCATAATCAGACCCCCTGTGAGGCTTATAGGATATTCCCAAAGTCTAGCTGCGGCTAATGTGTGGGTTGGGCGTATACGCGAGGTTTTACGGTAGCTCATCTGTACAGTGGAAGTTAGAGTACACCTGTTGGATAAACCCCGTCCACATCTGTGGGCAGCATATCAGAGGTGTAGGAAATAAATCTTTATGGAGGGGGGGGGGGCAGGGGGGCCCACTCCAACAAGCTTCAAGTATAGGCTTTAATGCAGGATGGCGTGTATGTACACTCATATTGAAATTGTATAGAAAATGTTTGAGCCTCCCTTTGTTCAGATTGGGGGCTCAGGCCCCTCTGCCTTCCCTTGGAATCCCTATGTCTGAGGAGTAGGGCTTGGGAAGTGTTTGTATTCTATCATAGGGTCTTGGCAAATTTGGGGGGGGGGCAAATATATTCAGGCCCTCTTTCTCTGTGATAGAGGGGGGGGGAGCCCCCCCCCCCCCCACCCCCACCCTTTTCCTGCACCACTGAACACGACTAGTACCGTAGATGGAATTAGATTTACTCCCCAGGGGGGGAGCACTTGACTTTTTTATTGATCCTAATGATGACTACTCAATGTAGTCGAAACGTACATCACACTTTTCTAGTATTATTCCACTTTTTCCAACTGTTTTGTACAACCTACTGCTGTTTAACAAATGCCAACACCGACTTATGAAATGTGACCACACACAGGCAAATATGAGCATCAGCCAATGTCGCCATAAGCACTCTCAGACAAGGGTCAGGCACTGCTGGACTATAACAGATGGGTCAAGGGCCATTCTAGTGAGGGTCAGGCTATGCCGGACCTTCAATAACAGGCAAAGTTGCTTGAAAGTCTGGCCATGCTGGATCTTAATGCCAGAGTCTGACAATGCCTGACTCTTGCAGGCTCAAAGACTCTCCCCAGGGTCCAGCATTGCCAGACTGTGGCATGAGGATCCAGCATAGCCAGACTCTCAAGCAATTTTGGGTGAGTAGAAGCACTAGATGAAGGTCCAGCATAGCCTGGCCCTCACTAGAATGGCCCTTGACCCATCTGTTATAGTCCAGCAGTGCCTGACCCTTGTATGAGAGTGCTAATGGCGATATTGGCGGACGCTCACATTTGTCTGGGTGCAGGCTTTGATTTGTGATTCAACAAACTTGAGGATTTGCTCTACTTTCGACATAAAACTTCCTGCTTTAGGAAGAAAAGCAATGCAATAAACCATGTGTTGAGAAATATATTTTGCGGAAAACCTTTGGTGAAAATTCACACATTTCAGTGTAAAAAAACGGACCATTGGTAGCGTGTTTTTTTTATTGAAAAGTGGACAACTGTTAGAGTGATATTGTTGGGACAGTGGCCAGTCTTGGGGCCTTATGCCTTCCTTGTATCGTAAAGACATTGCTGGCCGAGTAAACTTAGAGACTGTCCTTCTATACTGCCTGGATTAGATCTACCTAGTAGTTATACACTATATATAGAGGCCCCCAGACCAGAACTGACCATGTTTGTATGGGGCCATATTACTTGGAGGTCATGGATAAACACCACAAGCACAAGTCCCATATAGACATATAGTGACAGAGTTCCTGGCCACACACTGTGGAAATATCACATTATATTGAGCACTGCAAAGTTTTATGAGGATATTTTCATCTGTATACATTTTCACGGATTTTCCCCAAAACACAATTTCGCATACATATTTATCTAGATTCACGGATATCCAAATATTTTGTACAGCAATTCAAAACTGGATGAATATTCACGCTGTACACAGTATATATTTCCGGGGATTTTCATTTCCACGAAATTCGCCAAAATATGCACAGCACGAAATAAAATATCCGATTACAGTATATTATGTGGGTGCAATGACTTCGTGTGACTGGCCAACGCTCAAGGCAAATACTTTTAGAGGTATTTTTTCTATATTCTTGAACCTTTGAGCTTTGATGGGCCGTATAGTTGTTTAATGCCACTTCGTTATTGCTGAGTTCGTTGTCGGGTCATGTGCTATGTATGTGCTATGTATGTCTATAAATTACTCCAGTCAGCCAGTTTGATGTGAACTCTGAAATATTAGTATTTTTAAGCAAGCTAACAATATCACTATTCTGTAGAATATCAATGGTATATATCTGCAGGAGTACTTACGAGAATAGATGCCGCATTTATGATATGTATTTTTGCATAATACAAAACAGGGCTGCCTTAGATTAAGACAGTTTAAGATGTCAGATTAAGATTGCGCTGTTAACGTTTGTCTGCGCACCTGGGAGAGCTATCCCGTATTTCCAGATATACTGAATGCAGGGCTGTGACTGTGGTTTAACTGACTTACACCACCACTAGTTATCTTGATTGTTTTATAGTGTGAACATTGTAAATATTCTTACCGTCATGTATTCCTGACCGATGTTGAACGTGCCTGCGACTACGCCTTTTATCAGGTCTGAAAGAGTGGGGAGAAAAAAGTTCATTGAATAAGTTATATTAACGTAATAAAAGAATACATTTAACCCTTTCTTTCTAAAGCATAACCATGTAACATATCACGTTAACGATGTTATTTCATCAGAAATCAAGCGTTGGATTAACTAAGCACATACATTTTTTACCCATTTTCATATTGTTCGCCATAATCCTTTATGATACGAAAGCTCCATTATTGTAAATTGAAGGAAATACAGATCTAAGTAAGGCTGCAAGATAGGATTAATGTAGGTCAATAGTAATTTATTCTGTAGGATGTATGTACCATTTGGTAATGGGGAGTTAAAACATGTACATTATCCATACAGTGACAGAAGTATATGAAGCATCTAAAGCATCGTAAGATTACAAGGTATATATTCACAAAACAGCGATATGTCAGTATAGCGAATGTCAATGACATCCCTAATAATACGTAGATGACGTGTTTTCACAAGAATGGGCCTTGTTTTGATATTACGTAAGAAGTGGCTATTCACCAAGGCCCCCTTGTTACATCAATACCCAGCATTAAGCCTATTGTTAAGCCTATTGTTAAGCCTATTAAGACTCTTAACCTTTTAACCCTTTATGGACAGCACATCGCTATAATATCACATTTGTCATCATGATGCACCGACGCAGCCCCAGAGAGTAACTCGCGGGTGCTGCATTGGTACAGCATGCCGACCCTTTGGGAATGGCTCAACCCCGTAGGGTCGGCATGATGTTTGAATGCAGCCCTGGCGAGTTACCCCCCAGGGCTGCATTCATGTACCATGACGACCATCATGATGTAAAAGTGTACAGAGCATTAAAGCACTCTGCTGCTCCTAAAGGGTTAAATCCATCGACACACTGCCTTTGTGCATACGTATTATTAAAATGCATTGAATATGCGTGAGTGCAATGACGTCATATGATCGGCCTTTATTAGGGACTACGGGATTAACATAGACCAATCTCTGTCTCAAGGCATTCATAATTAGGGTCTACAGGTATTCTCCATCGTCCTGAACCGCTACCCAGGAAACTGGGGTGAGGCTAGAGCATGCTAGTGCCAGCTAGGGCGAACTACTTTTGTGCCTAGCTCAAGGGGTGAGGTAGTGTGAGCTTTGGGTGAGGTGCCCTAGCCCTTCCACATGCCCACCCAATCCCACCCAGTCGCTAGCTGCTGGTGGGGGAACTTGGGTGAGAGATGGGTGAGGGCTTGCACAAGGTGTGGGGTTGTCCAGTGTGCAGTATATATCAGTTACTTATATGTCAACACCTCACACGCACACTGTAGTATACTGGTCAGCACCGTCGCCTTGGACCCCAAAGGTCCAGGGTTCTTGACTCGGTCATGTCACCCTACCCACCATTTTTTCTTCATAAAAATAGAAAATTGAAGATAAAATGGTGGGAAGGTTGACATGGCCGAGTCACGAACCCTGGACCTTTGGGATACAAGGTGACTGTGATGACCACTAGACTACCATGTGGGTACAAGGTTGGGATATCTAAGGAACCTATATGTATTACATTGGAATGTTTTAACCTTTTGTTCCTAGCATTGCCCTCACACAAGCCTGAATCTTGTGCTAGCCCTATCTAGCTCTCTGCCATGTTGCCCAAATCCAGCCTTGATGGCTGGGACTGTGTGGCACTGTGGAAGCGTTACAAGAGGGGCTTGCAGTAGCATAAGGAAAGCCCTTATGCAGCTATGATGTGAGTTCTCCCAGTTGCCCCTTGTTTTAAGAACAATAGACCAGTGACATGTATTTTGTGGACAATTGTAAAGTTACATTAGTGAAAAAAAGAAAAAGAAATGGTGGGTAGGTTGACATGGCCGAGTCTTGAACCCTGGACCTTTCACATACAAAGCGCCAGTGATGACCACTATACTATCTGATCTGTTTTGGGTGGCCATATAAAGGAACCTCTATTTATCCACCATGGCAATACACAACCTACTAAATACTGGTGTGCATGCTTGGGGGACCTTGGGTAAGGTGGTGTGCCAGCACACAGACCAGAGGGTCACCCTCAGTGTGGGTTAGGGCAGAGGAGGCTATAGGCACAAGGCTTGCCCAGTCTAGCACATAGGGTGAGCTTCTACACACAGGGCTCACCCTACCTTGCTCTATGGGCAATGCTCGCACTAATCTCACCCTTCCTCACCCCAGTTTCCTGGGTAATCAGTCTAACCTCATATTTTATTATGGATTTACGTGTTGTGGATCAGGATTACGGCGTGTCTGACTGGAAAAAAAAATCAAAAAAAAAAAAAATCAGCAATAATAGCTTATAGTGAGGCCTCGGTACAGTCGAGTTCTGCCGACTTGAGACTGAGATTGCTCTATGTAATCCCATACCATAGTCCTCTGTAAATGGCTTATAACCTCTTAAACGGTAGCATATTCAGCATAATTATTGCTTTAATGTCCCGTTTCTCGGCGTTTGTCACAATAGCTGCATTGGTGCATAATGCCACCTACCGCAATGAGTGCCTCAACCCTGTATGATCGACATGAATGCAGCCCTGGCGAGTAGACTCACTAGGACTGTATTCACGCATCATGACGACAGCAAATTGAAGCATTAACCCTTTAAAGACGGCACAATGCATTAATGCAGCATGCCCTTGGTTGTCATCATGCATGAATGCAGCCCTGGCCTGGTGAGGAACTCGCCAGTGCTGCATTCAAGCATCACGCCTACCCCATAGGGCTCAGATATTTTAGCGACATCCGTCCTTAAAGGGCTAAATCACTGTGCTGCCCTTAAATGGTTACAAGTAGACTGTACATGGAGCACGTATACATGTTACACATGTATAGGTGGGTCCACCCCTAAATTCGACATGGCGACCTGGCCTTTTCTTAAAATCGACATGCGACATGAGGCCTAGTGACATGCAACATGAGGCTTCAAAAGATAGTGACAGGGGACATAGACTTCTTTAAATCGACATGGGACATGAGCATTATTAAGCGACATAAACATGCAAAATGGCCATTTCGCATAATCAACATGCGACATTGGGACCTCCCATCTATACCCCCATATATCCCTCTCACTGCCTAACCTTGGCATTCAGTAAAGTAAACTCACAGTCCCTCCACAGCCCAGTCCGGGTTAGGCCAAAAAGAAAAAAAAGGTTTGTTTCAGGTAACCCGACCGACCCTATCAAAACAGGACCGACCTACATTCTTTCATGCAATTTTGAAGAAATTTCTGTATTTTTACAATTTTTTGGTCAATTTTCGGGTCTTCGGACCGGCCGGCTGGTATTTTCATTTTCAAAAAAAAAAGTTAAAAAAAGAAAAATCCGACCTACCGACCCTACATTTTCTGCCCATGTTACCTGAAACAAACCTTTTTTGGGCCTCAGCGTTCCCCAACGTGGGGGGTAGATCAGATTTAGACCAATCCTTCAGGTGCTGACCAAGACTTAACCTTTTAGGGATCACATAAAGCGTCATGTTTATTTACTGCCATGGTTCATTAATGTGTATATACGTAGCACCAGGGAATAATTTGCCTGACCTTCGGGGATATGTCAATTCTGTAGGGTCGTCATGATGAATGAATTCAGCACTGGCAAGTTACTGGTCTGGGCATATGCATCATACCGATTAATAGTGAATTAAAGAATCATTCTACCTAGAGAGGGTTAAGAGAAGTCCACCCATGTATTTTATTGACCCTCATTGTGAACAAGCAGTAAACATGTACCGCCGTGAACATGTGCCACCTAGAACCGGGCACCTGAGAATGGTGCCGGATAAACATACGTGTGTCTGATTGTTTGATAGATTTGTCCGCATTACCCTGATTAAATAGAGCTGTGTAGGCCGTGTCTCACCAAATCGATGCAGTTTGAAAATGTATGACCAGGTGCAATCTATGACCGGGTGCAATCTATGACCGGGAGCAATCTATGACCGGGTGCAATCTATGACCGGGTGCAATCTATGACCGGATGCAATCTATGACCGGATGCAATCTGTGACCAATATGAAAGAAAATAGCGTAATTAGGACAGATGTACATACAAATGGCCGGGAAAAGTCAATGGATGTTCTAAGACTAGGGGGGTGTTAAATCGCTAATTTTGCCGTACGGCTTCAGGGACAGGCTCAAACTATGCATTTGGGACCCAAAACTCGGGAAATCACAAAAAAATATTAATTCGGACCCCTGTGACCCCCCCGTACATGGGGTCCGAAGATCGGCCAAATAGTGAGAAAACAGCCCAAATTAAGGCTTTCAGATTCCTACTCAAACCTCACCATGCCTTCATGAAAATGGTCAGAAACCTTCATTTGGGACCCAAAGAGACCATTTAAAGTCATATTGTTGTGATTATAGGGGTGTTTCCCCCTCTGGGGAGGGGGTGCGTCCATGGTAAAATACCGATAAATCAGCTTTTTTGAAGGCATTTGCTCCTATACAATCGGGTCTATGCTGCCATAAAACATCATCATGAAACATTCTGGAGGGCCCCCTGTTTCTGTTAACTACCCCCTATGACCCCTAACACCCCACTCCCCATAGCATGCACCAATAGCCATCAGATAACTCCCTTCCCCCCTCCGCCCTCGCCTCTATACTGCACTGTACTCAGAATATCAGGATCTTTGAACAACAATAGTCATTCACAGACACCTTAGCCTGTCTTGGGAGTAAGAAAGTGGTGTGTTTAGAAGAGGGGTGGGGGATATGGAGGGGGCCCAGACCTCCTCCCTTACTCTATACAGACATAAGAGGAGGGCTACCTCAGTCCATCTGAGAACTCCAACCATCAGACCTCTTATAATCTATTTATCATACATGCATGAATGGCTTTAGCACCTCAACAGAAAACTGATAAGGGACCCAAAGAGACTATTACAGGTTATATTCTTGTGATTGCATGATTATAACCCAAATCTTGGAGGGCCTTTGCTTCAATGTATTTGAATTGTCAATATATTAAAATGAGTTTAGATCAGATAGATAATACCCTTTTTAAAGGTCTCTATATTCATTTTGAGTTACCCTACCAATGATCACAGCCCCCCCTCTCCATTCCATGCCTAGTACCTCACCCCATGTGTATCCATGGTCAAGATGACTGCTTCATGTTGTTACACTTATTATATATAGTAATTCTATAATAGTTATAGCAGAGAGCTAATATCAACATCACTAATAACCTGATACAACAATAAATAAAAACCCTGACTCTCCTCCTTAACCAAGTGGTTAAATGCATACAATGATGGATGGTAGAGGGGTGAGGGGGTGGGGGAGCCTGCAAATTACTCCAAATAAGGACTGGTGTCCAAATCTCTTAGTCTACACCTTGCATGGTTAGTATCCTAGACATAAGACAAGAGATAATTATTTAATTCAATTCTCCGAGGTGTTAAATAAATACTCTGAACCCTAAATATTATTGAAGCCAATAATAAACCTTGCAATTATATTATGGGGAGGGGTAGGTAACCCTGATACCTCATATGCAATACTAAAGATCAGATTTTGTCAAAGACGGGCATACATGCAACATCTCAGGGTGCTGCTCTAATATTCAGATATATGAAAATAGAACATAGGCATGGTTCTTGGTAGACCTATGCCATCCCCTATATGGGGTAAAGTGTAAGTTGGTAGAACCTAATATCAAGCTTTGAGGACAGATGAATACATATCTTCATATTAAACCAAATATTGAACCCAAATTTGACTTGAAGTACAGTATCCCTCCACCAGCTGTAGTAGATACACCTACCAGGGTGATCTCAAGGACCCAGCTCACTCATTCTTTTTTTTTGGGAGGGGGGCCCACTTTTAACCACACCACTGTCCCACTCCCAGGCATGATACATACCATGAGAGGCAATGCTGTGCACTGTGCCACATGGAGGGAGGGTTGGGCTGATGGTTATACCGTGTAATATGAAGCCGAGGGGGGGGTTATTTCATGGCTATTAGTTTGGGGTGAGGGTGGGGATGGGGTAGAGGTGGGTTATAAGGGGTGGTTAACAGGAACAGGGAGCCATCAAGAAAGGTTCAAACTAACAGACAGGTCTAATGTTAATACATTATTTCGGTATAGGGTAATTATAGAGGCGAAGGGAGGGGGGAGAGTTATCTGATGGCTATTGGTGCATGCTGGGAGGGGGGGGGGGGTCATAGAGGGGAGTTGACAGAAAGAGGGGACCTCCAGAAGGGTTTAATCTGCCTGATTAGGTGTCCTGAGGATTTTTTATGGCAGTATAGGGATGTGATTGTAAGGGAGCAAATGCCTTCAAAATAGCTGATCTATCGGTATTTTACCGAAGACAAACCACCTCCCCAGATGGGGAAACACCTCTATAATCACAACAATATGACTTTAAATGGTCTCTTTGGGTCCCATATGAAGGTTTCTGACCATTTTCATGAAGTCATAATTTGATTTAAGAAGGAATCTGAAAGCTTGAATTTTTTTTTGAAATCTTTTTTTTTTGTGATTTCCCGTGTTTTTGGACCCAAATGCATAGTTTGAGCCTGTCCCCGAAGAAAAGTAGATTTATCACCCCCCCTACTAAGACTTTATTACACTAATATTATTTTATTTTTATCTTTATCATTTTTTTAAATTCTTTTTGTCAAATTCACGCTTGGCGGTCATCGATTGCGCTCTGTCGTAGATTGCACTCAGTCATAGACTTGCAACTTGTTTCGATTTAGTGACACACGGCCTATTGTGTATACAATATAGGATAGATCTGCCTCCTCGTCTAGATTTAAAACACCTCATGGTTCTATTATGAGCCGTCATAATGAGTCCATACAAAATGCACCTCGCCGTGGACGATATGATTTATTGATGGCCTATTCTACATAGCTTGTAACTTTACATGGACACCCCCCCCCCCCCCACACACACACACACAAACACAAACACACCACTTCTGAACACACAGGCGCATACACGTCCATCAACAATAAAAACGAAACGACTAGTGCCGCCAGTATTCTGACTCAGCAGTATATACTTTTGGCTTGAACACGTCCATTCTTGAATCCTTATTCTTGCTGAACGTAAATCGCATTAAAAGTAATTAAAATGCAATTACGCTACTTTACCCTTGCTCTTGATGATATAGCTTGGTTATAATAATGCTCTTGTCTGGTATATTGATATATCTGAGTTATATGTTTAATTATATAAACTAGGTCTGCAGCTCACTCGACTTGTGTCATGATGCATGGTGCTATGATGCATGCCGACTTTCTGGGGTTGCTCGTGTTTTTATAGGAAACTGGTAGTTCTTGACCATGGGCATATCCTCCGACAGTTCCTTCGAAGGGGCTTCCTTTAAGTATGTACGTACATTTTTTCCAGAAATTGACCCCCCCCCAAGGTTCTTGTACACCTTAAAATAAAGGGTTTATGTACGCAAAGATTTTCCGAAAGTATAGCCCCACCCCCCTTCGTGCGTACATACTTTATGGAAGCCAACCGCAGTTTATACACTTTGTTTGAACTTCATCTTTATTGTCAGAATATAGCTGTATTATATGTCACATATATGGTGTAAAGGACAACATGGATATGTTCACTTCCTGATCATCGCCATATACTGTGGCAAGCCAGATGAGCACCCCTGAGATCGGAATGCATCTATTCACTTGTTATATTACAGTTCCTGGGACCAAGAGTTAAAATATATCCTGTGTGATAAACATCATATCCAGGGACTCTGATATTGATTCTCAAAATACTGACATTGCCAGATCGATTTCAAAACGTTGATTTTATATCTACCAGCTCTGATATTGTAGGGGCATTTAAATAAATGATCGGCTGGTATGTACCTCCTGGTAAGACCAGCACAATGCATTGATGCACCTTATCCGTTTGTAGGCATGATGCATGAATGCAGCACTGACAAATAACTGGCTAGGGCTGCACCCACTTACATCACAGCGAGGCTATACAGGGTTAATCCCGGTCCCTGCACTTAGTGTATATAATGTACGTCACCTGCGTTCTAAAAACACAGCCTCACAGGAAAAGGGTCCATTTTCTAGCATTTCCAATGGCCCCTGAATTTCCAGAAAAAGGGGGGCTTTTCTCAAATAATCCCTGTGGATTTTAAGAAAAGGGGGTATTTTTCTTAATAAATCCCCGTGCTTTCCAAGAAAAGGGGTATATTTTGATGGGGATGTGACCTTGGCTGGCAATATACTGGGAATTATGTTGCATTCCACTGACCCTATATAGTACACTCCTTACTATGAAATATCCGTCATTCATAGAGAAAGGGGTATGTTTCTAAAACTCCCCATGTTTTTTAGAAAAAGTGGGTATTTTTAGACCCCCAAATACCCTTGTTTTAAGAGAAAATGGGGTGTTTTTTACCCAAAAGTCTGTGGAATAGGGGGTGTTTCTTAAGATGGAGAACGCAGGTGACGTCCCCCTTTGGGTACTGAGTGCAGGGACCGGGGGTTAATGCACTAACCAGGTCCAAGCAAAGGCCAGGAAATACTGAATTGCTAATATATATTATTTAAAGGAAAATATCTAAAATATCCATTACAAAATTTCATTTTCTATGATTTAAAGAGTGGGTTCATTTTCCACAATGGCTTCATTACTCAGCCGGCTAGGGAAGAGGCAGGGAGGGAAGCCAGGGTGAAAAATGACTACGGATTCAAAAGTCACTGGCATACTCATTTCAAGGAGTTGCCAGCACCTGCTAACGCAGCACTGGTAAGATACTTGGAGATGCTGCATTAATGCATCATAACGACAAATGAACTCAAAGCCTTGATGCATCATGGTGCATGATGCCATTCTTTACTCTTTGAGAATGGGATGCTGCCTGAAGGAAACCGTATCCATCACGAGGCACCAGTGCAGTCCGGCGAGTAACTTACTGGAACAAAATTGCAATGAGTTACTCGCCATGGCTGCATTCATGCATCATTACAACAATGGGTGTGTAGATGTGGGGGGGGGGGGGCATGTCGCATGTCGATTTTAATAAATGGCCATGTCGCATGTCACTTAAATGCCCATGTCCCATGTCGCCTCTAAGAACATGGCATGTCCCATGTCGATTTTAGGGCTCCACCCCCATAACAATGGACAATACACTCTGCCGCCCCTAGAGAGTTAAAACACTGACAGGGTTAAAGCACAATGCTGCCCCTAAAGAGTTGAAGCGATGTGCTACCCTTATAGGATTAAGGCCCTCTGCTGCCCCTACAGGGCTAAAGCACTATGCTGCCCTTACAGGGTTAAACAGTATGCTGCAACTAAACTAAATATGCTGCCCTTACAGGGTTAAAGCACTCTGCGGCCCTTACAGGGTTAAAGCACTATGCTGCCCTTACAGGGTTAAAGCACTCTGCGGCCCTTACAGGGTTAAAGCACTATGCTGCCCTTACAGGGTTAAAGCACTCTGCGGCCCTTACAGGGTTAAAGCACCATGCAGCCCTTACAGGGTTAAAACACCATGCTGCCCTTACAGGGTTAAAGCCCTATGTTGCCCTTACAGGGTTAAAGCCCTATGCTGCCCTTACAGGATTAAAGCACCCTGCTGCCCTTACAGGGTTAATGCCGTGATTATGCTGTGATTATGACATCGGTATGCTGTCCCTACAGGGTTACCAATGCCCATGAGTTACTCACCATATGGGAATGACCCCGACATGACGGTATTGATGAAGCTCTTGGCCAGGTTAAAGAAGGGCCCCAGGCCGCCATCGTTGTAGGTGGACACGGTCTGGTAGGGGAGGCCGGCCGGCAAGGACGTCCACGTGATGCTACTGTTGACGTTAGCGAAGTTACCCGCCGCGTCCGTCACATTAACAGGGGTAAACACGGGGTCCGCCCCCTCTGTGGTACCGGATAACGCCGCCAGGAGGACGGCCACTCTCAGCAGTAGGGCTGAGTGCGCCATCTTAGCGCTGTGTACGTCTTTGACGTGGTATCTCCTGTGTGTGTTGGTGTGTACTGCGTGTGTTAGTTCCTGTACTGTAGGCAATAACCTCAGAGGAGGCACCCGGCCTGTGTGTGTAGCACCCCTCCCTATAACACTGGGTGTATGGTGGTGTTCCTGTCCTGTGTAAAGTGGCACTGGTACCCTGGAGGACGCGTCTATCCCTGTACACGTCCCAGACCTTAACTGTGTACAACTGTGTAAAGCTATAAGCAGTCAGTGTGGGCTATAGGTGGTGGCCTGGTGCCATACACTATAGTGTTACCTCACCCCCCCGCCTCATACCCAGGGAGGCCGGGGGGGGGGGGGGCACTCTCAAATTTATGGATACCATTTGATGATTTTAGACCCCTATTAACTGGATTGAAATCCACCAAAACACCCCCCTTCTGGCGGGTAATCCCCTACAATGTAAAGAAACCAGGCCCCGTTTAATGCGTTATTGAGACACCGACGGGGCCCACCAGCACCCCCTTCCCGCTATTTTATGTACACACAGAGTTACTATAGAACATACAGGGAGTGCCCCCCCCCCCCCCCCCCGGGTTGATACCTGCACGGTTGCTGCACGGGCGGGTGTGTTTGTTTGGTCGGCAACGGGGGCCGCCGCCTTCAGGGGCTGAGACAGCCTCGAGCTCTCCAGGCCCAGTGCCGCCGTTAGGCGGTACTGGGCCTGGACAAATTTGTATCTAATGAACACTATCCTACTTGGAAAATGATCCAGGATCCTGGATCATTTCTTAATGAGATAGCTCAACCACTGATTGGTTAGCCATGGTCACATGATCATGAATGACATAGATGTGTTGTGTATGGCCTCATGGGTTCGAATCCCACCTTGTAGGTTCGTTTTTTTACATTATTTATTTAGCAGATCGGAAGCATAACTCCACCTTGACTGACATTCTTAAATTAGCTTATAGATATGGAACTAGGAACATTATTTCAAAATAGGTGCAATATGCAGATATCAGCAGTACTAGTAATTAAGCCAGAGTGGGGTTCGAACCCACACTCTCCTGGTTGCTGATACTAGTATGCCTATACAGTATAGCAGGGTATGAGACCAGTGTAGGTACATAGAACTAAGTAATCCCCCAGACTGTAAACGTACAGTCAGGGCCCGAGACTGGGGCTGAGACGGCTTTAATATTGGTTGGGGATTGGCTGTGTATGTCGGTTCATACATAAATAGGTTTAAATATAGGTCAGTGGCATTATAATCCCCCTCCATCATTATAAATTAGCATCCACTTATACCTGATCAGCTTTTAAGGCCGGTATGTAGTGCCTTAACACGTTAAGGGCAGCGTAGTCATTTAATGCTTTACCCTTTGTCGTCATGATATGCATCCCTACATGGTTGATACACTACCGTAAAACCTCGCGTATAAGCCTAACTCGCGTATAAGCCGCACCCCGAGTTTGTGCCGATGCTATAAGCCGCACCGCCGATCTGACTCGCGTACTAGCCGCGGCTTATACGCGAGGTTTTACGGTATTCATCATTCCAAGACTCTAAAATGGTTGGCATATGATGCACCAATGCAGCGCTAAAGGGTTGGTTTATTAGGGCTGCTACCTGTATTAAAGCACCGTGTGGTCCTTAAAGGGTTGGTTTAGGAGGTTGCTACCTGTATTAAAGCACCGTGTGGTCCTTAAAGGGTTGGTCTGGGAGGGCTGCTACCTGTATTAAAGCACTGTGTGGTCCTTAAAGGGTTGGTTTAGGAGGGCTGCTGCCGGTAGACATTAAAACACTGTGTGGTCCTTAAAGGGTTGGTCTGGGAGGGCTGCTACCTGTATTAAAGCACCTTGTGGTCCTTAAAGGGTTGGTATAGGAGGGCTGCTACCTGTATTAAAGCACCGTGTGGTCCTTAAAGGGTTGGTATAGGAGGGCTGCTACCTGTATTAAAGCACCGTGTGGTCCTTAAAGGGTTGGTCTGGGAGGACTGCTACCTGTATCAAAGCACCGTGTGGTCCTTAAAGGGTTGGTCTGGGAGGGCTGCTACCTGTATTTATGATGTATGTATGTTGTAAACTTTGTGTATAGCCTAAATGTTCTGGGTAATCCTCTCAGTTGAGTCCCTCCTACGGGGTAACCTCTCACCTACACCCGGTATGGCCACTCAGAGTTGTTCTCACCTTGAACTGGTTATTTTTTGTACACCCTCATGGTTCATTGGAGCCATGTTTTTCTTTTTGTCTCGTCCCGGGCTGGGAGATGTAAGTGGGTGATATGTCCACACAGATAGTAACCCGGTTTTCTGACAGGGGTTTTCTTATTGCAACATAAAGGTTTCAAGATCATTGGTCAAAATGCCTGCAGCATTCCTGCTACTCTCATCAAAATGAAGCTACATTTAACAGACTTCGATGCCTTATGTGTGAGTGAAAGTTGGCTGAAGGACAAGCACGACTGCAGCGAGACATACTCGGCCAATAATGAGTCTATGAGACTGGATCGCCCAACAGACAGAGCTGGTGGTCTAATAGCTTACTTGGACTAGTGTAAACGTAGATATTTTCGCGCAGCTAAATTTTCGCGCACCTAGCACATAAAGGCATTTTCGCACAATCATATTTTTGCGCAACTGCAATCAGGTGATCTTTAGCTACATGTTTGTTTTTACGGTTTTCAATCGGACAATTATTAAGGGTTTTACATCCCATAATAATTGTTCAAATAATTCTAAAATTCTTCTATTGCTGAAATATATAGCCCTGTATTGTCTTATCGATTTTTTTGTCGGTATACAAATTGTCAGGATGTGATTTTTCAAGCATGTTAGATTCGGTAATTAAGTCTCTACTGCAGTGCAATATAGAGTGCCAGACATCTTTGGAAAGCTAATTTTTTGTGCAATATTTTCGCGCACATCATATTTTCGCGCACATAGATATGTGCGCGAAATGCGCGAAAATATGTACTGAGCGAAAATTAATACGTTTACAGTACTCCCCATATATGACAGCTATCCCTGACCATTGCCTGATGGCTGGTCACATTGAGCTGCTCATGACTAAGTTGGAAAAACCCAACCTTCGTAATATGATGATATTGAATGTGTATCGCCCGCATGGTGTCAACATTGCTGATTTCTTTTCACGACTCCACCTGACTATGAAGCCTGGCTGGTTTGAGATTTGAATATAGACATGAGGCAAAGAAACAAAGATGGTGCCATTGCAATGATTGACTTTGCATGTGAACACGGCCTCAAAATACAAATACATGACATCACTAGACCGAATCCCAATGTTGTAACCACTGATACCTGTAGTGATGATATAATGAGTGATTGTACAATTATACATACCAGCTTGAGCTACAAGGCATTGGTAAGTGACCATTATCCTGTCACTGCAATTAGGAAAAAGGAGCAAGAGAAAACCATAAAAAACAATACAAAGGCCGCTCATTTATAAAATATGATACTAATGAGCTCCATGAGCACCTAGCAGATTGTAGCTGGACCGAGTTTAACACTGACACTGACCCTGAGAGACAATGGCAAATAATGGTTGGTTATGTCCTGGAATACTTGGACCGGGTTTGCCCAGTCAAAGAGTTCACTGTCAAGACCAAACCCAATGTCTGGATTAGCAGAGACACAATTGAAAACATCAACGACAGGCAGATATTGCTAGAAAGGTACCACAAATTCAGCAACCTGGATGACCACCAGCTAGCAAAGATACTGAATCACCGGATAGGGAAACAGCTACTACCCAGTAAACAAAAAACGTTATACAACATTTTATAACGTTAGATAACATTATATAACGTTTCCCTAAGGCTCCTTACTATGGCATAACGTTATACAAAGTTTTAGAACGTTATTTTGACGTAAAATAACATTTTTTTGTTAGCTGGGTAACCTCAAGAGCTGAGCATGTCACGTAAATCCTGAACGAGTGTGCAGGTGACCCGAAAAAGTTCTGGAAGAAATTAATGCACTACTCAACCCTAATGGCTCCTGTGGCAATATTGAGTTAGACAATGAAGGGATCACGTTGAACAGAGAAGAAGTGGCAGACTTCATAAATGATTACTTCTTGTCAATTGGTCAGAAATTATTTGATGAAATACTAGCAGCGCAGACTGTTGTAGACATGGCCCCTGAAATAGATGATGATAACCCACCATCTGACTACCTTGGCGACATTGAATTGGACTGGATGCCTTACTTACACTAGACAAGGTCAAGTTGGTTATAGCCATGATAAATGCAGAAAAATCATCAGGTCTCACCAAGATAAACAGCAGTCTTAAACGACGCCTTCTCTCTACTGGTGATATCAATGTTTAAAAACTCCATAAACACTGGAATTTTCCCAGCTTCTTCGTCGATGGGCATGCTTGTCCCAATCCCAAAAAAGGGGAATCTGAGGCTAATCAAGAACTGGAGGCCTATCACGCTACTTCCACTGCCTGGCAAACTTCTGGAGAAGATTGTGCATGAGATAATAAATGACTACATGGAACAGACAAATACTTTCAACCCTGAACAGCACGGGTTCAGAAAGGGACATAGTACCAGCGATGCAGTCTTATCACTGCTAACTGACCTCTATACAGCCTGTGATGACAGTCTACTATCCCTGGCATGTTTCATAGACTTCACGAAAGCCTTTGATTGTGTCCATCACCCGAGTCTGCTGAAGAAAATTAACAAACTAAAACTACCGAGAGAGGTGAAGCTGTGGATTAAGGGCTACCTGATTGACAGAAGTCACAGGACAATCGCTAATGGAATGACCTCCGACTCCAAGTCAGTTGAATTTGGCGTGCCGCAGGGATCAACCCTGGGCCTCTACTTTTCGCCATCTTTATTAAGACATATGTGACAACCTCAAACATAGTAAAGCTGTGCTATACCCTGATGACATTGTCATTTACACCAGTAGTAACACTCATCAGGATGTAATAAACCATATGCAAGAAGAGTGTTTATTCCTGGTGTCAGGCAAATTATATGACTATGAACATGGACAAGACAATGCTGATGTACTTTGGTACCAAACAGTGTATCAACCTAGCTCCCGCTCTTAACATAAAATTAGGCGTAAACATACTGCTACTGACAGACAAGCACTGCTACCTGGGGGTGGACCTTGATGGCCCACTGTCAGTAAGTAGCTACATGATAAAAATCAAAAAGAATGTTGGCAACCGACTATTTAAGCTCGGTCGCCTTGGGAAAGTAGTGCAGAAGGACGTATTGTTGAATATATACACTACCACAATCTCCCCGACCTTTGAATACTGCAGCTTCTACACTGGAGGAGGTCATATGGGAGACCTCATAAAACTACAGCGCCTACAAAACTGGGTCATCAGGATCTGCTATAGATATCGCATAAAAGGTCACCATGCTATAAAAAGGCTAAATATATGAGAACCAGGGCCAAACCTGCTTGCGGTGGCAGACCTATTCCCTGTCACAGGACCATGCGACGCTATGTCGCCTACTCTTGTCCCCCAGCCCAGGACCAATCACCTTCACATAATTCTGTACGCACAGCTGTTCACCAGCTGCTCTGATGTGACATACTGTACTACTGGATTGCATTTGCACTGCGCACAAACTACCATTACGGCAGTCGCAGCCCTCTATGGAAGGGCCCTTCTTTACAAATACCCATACACTATTTCGTTACTATAGCATTTTATTTTCAATTTCTGCATATGTACTATCATCCATCCTATATTTGAGTTTGGAATTACCAAGTAGCTTCTCCAGAGGACTATCTTTCACGCATCCAATGAAAGTGGAAGAACGCCCTTTTTAAGGCGATTCTTGCAATAAATCTCAATCTCAATCTCCGTATGCCGAAGCAACGTCTAAGCTATACTGATTTGGTAAGCAAACCAGCTCCCTTTTATATGATATAGGAAGGGTCATGTGACCATCCCCACTAGAGACCTCTAGTGGTTGGTAGTCACGGACCAGGATAACAACTGTATGAAATGACAATATGAATGGTCTGTAACGACTTTAACATCGCTACAACAGTGTTTTGATAAACTTGTTTACAGAAAACCTCATTAATAGTTTTACTGTGACATTATTATTCACATATCATATACAACAGTATTTATAACCACCCATTACATTACATATGAAGTGTTACTAAAAGGCTTGGTGTCAACATCCCCCATCCAACCCCTCCTTGTTTAAAACAGTTTGGGAAAAAAAGTTGTGTTCAGCTATTTCGACGGACCCTATTTTTTGGGCCTACCCTAATTTTCTTTAAAAGCTTTTTTTTTTTTTTTACTACTATTTAATGTTTTTTCTAAAAGAAAAAAGTTCTTAACTGAAAAGATGAGCAATATGAGAAATTTCCTCTCCTAGTCCTTAAATAAATTTGGTAAAAAAAGAAAAGAAATCAACCCCTACCGGCCCTAATCTTTTTGGGCTATGTTACCTGAACACAATATTTTTTTTCTAGGTCTTACCAACCCCGAGGGCTAATGAGTTACTGAGGAGTTACTGAGGATAGCCTTGTGTGAGTCCAGCCATGGAGGCTGGGGCAGGGATGTAACAACTTACACACACAGCACAGGGGCTCCCCCTGCAGGCAATATGCCACACCAACACATAGCTCATTTGGTACAATTCAGGGTGGGACAACGCCGCAGCTCCGCCTGGTGTTAAACGCAAGCGTAACAGTGTCCTGGCCTGCAGCCAAATGGATGTTCAGTAGTGTGAGAGCCATCAGGTGACACCACTGGCAGTTAAGGGAACTAACTATTATAGGATTCAGCGGCATGGTGTGCTCATTAGACACAACCTAAAATATTCTTTTCAACCACAAGCACTGATGTTCCCATATGCTCCACTTGATATTTCTATTCATAATTTATCATTCTATTCATTTTCAATTATAGATTCAGTAGAACTTCTCTTAAAAGTTTGCAGTAACAGTTCAAAGTTGACTAATTTTTTACTCCCTGGACACCCAAATGTCACCTAAACTAGCATAGATTTCTCTATTTGCATGCATTGACATTCCTCTAACATGTATCCCAGCTAGCAATGATGCGTTGGGCCAACGTTGGCAATGGTCGGCACCGTCGCGGGCATATTTTGACATTGGGCCAACGTTGGTACAACGTTGGCAAATTAATGATATATAGTTTTAAAACCAACACAGCCGAAGGCTGGTCAGCAGGTCCACAGGGCCCATACGGACCGAACCTGGGACAAATTAATGTTGTTCCAACGTTGGTTATACTCCCAGTGATGTGCCAATGTTGGTACAACGTCAGATAATTCATGTCCTACCAACGTTGGTAAATTTATGTTGTACCAATGTTTGCAATACTCCCAGTGTTATGCCAACGTTGGTACAACGTCAGATAATTCATGTCATACATTAGCCCAACCCTAGTACCAGTACCTCCAACCACCACCAGAGGGAATTATAGGTTGTATGGGGATTTTTCTGCCCAGCAGACCTACTATCTTTCCCCAAAATTGGTCATTAATTGGGGACTATATGAGTAATATAGCTTTGGAAACTATAGGTATTGCATCTGTAATCTATATTATTATTGATTACCACCTTTCTTTGTAATAGCACAAATTGCTGGCCATTTTGGTATAATGACACCCTTTTATTGGTAATGGCAGGTAAATAAAGGCCAAAGGATGGAGTGGCCATGTATCATTGCTTGGCCCTTTAAGCTGAGTTGGTACAATGTCATATTTTGACGTTGGCCCAACGGCCAACGTCTTTTCTTTGCGTTGTCATGAAGACGTTCTGATGGACGGACAAATGAACGTTGGCCCAACGTCATCATCTGACGTCAGTCCAACATTAGCTACGGTCGGCCCAACGTTGGGCCAACGTATCTTTGCTGGCTGGGATTGGTCTCAAAGGGTTAAGTCTTTTTGATGCGGATGTAGCATTGACTTTCTATCACATGTAGTATTATTAGAGCATAATGACATTTTGTCAGACAGACTAAGTTGAAGAGCTAACAGATCAGTGGACAATATTACGCATAGGTTTAAAACAAGGTGCAGCTGCGGCGTTGTCCCCCCCCCCTGCTACAATTATAATGGAGTGACCAATTTTTAACAACGGGACCAAGGGGGGGGGGAGGGATGTCAACCTCTCTTGGAGGTGTGGGGGGGGGGGGAGGAAGGAAGGAAGGAAGGAAGACAGGCAGGCAGGCAGGCAGGCAGGCAGGCAGGCAGGCAGGCCGGAAGGAAGGAAGGAAGGAAGGAAGGCAGGCAGGCAGGCAGGCAGGCAGGAAGGAAGGAAGGAAGGCAGGCAGGCAGGCAGGCAGGCAGGCAGGCAGGCAGGCAGGCAGGCAGGCAGGCAGGCAGGCAGGCAGGCAGGCAGGAAGGAAGGAAGGAAGGAAGGAAGGAAGGAAGGAAGGAAGGAAGGAAGGAAGGAAGGAAGGAAGGAAGGAAGGAAGGAAGGAAGGAAGGAAGGAAGGAAGGAAGGAAGGAAGGAAGGAAGGAAGGAAGGAAGGAAGGAAGGAAGGAAGGAAGGAAGGAAGGAAGGAAGGAAGGAAGGAAGGAAGGAAGGAAGGAAGGAAGGAAGGAAGGAAGGAAGGAAGGAAGGAAGGAAGGAAGGAAGGAAGGAAGGAAGGAAGGAAGGAAGGAAGGAAGGAAGGAAGGAAGGAAGGAAGGAAGGAAGGAAGGAAGGAAGGAAGGAAGGAAGGAAGGAAGGAAGGAAGGAAGGAAGGAAGGAAGGAAGGAAGGAAGGAAGGAAGGAAGGAAGGAAGGAAGGAAGGAAGGAAGGAAGGAAGGAAGGAAGGAAGGAAGGAAGGAAGGAAGGAAGGAAGGAAGGAAGGAAGGAAGGAAGGAAGGAAGGAAGGAAGGAAGGAAGGAAGGAAGGAAGGAAGGAAGGAAGGAAGGAAGGAAGGAAGGAAGGAAGGAAACAATACAGAAAAAAGGGAGGCATAGGCCTGATAGCAAGAAGGAAAAAGGTCCTTTTCTGATAGGGTGAATCTAAAAATAAAAATAGGCCTATATAGGCCCCCGGCGAGGCCCCTAACCGGGACCCTAATTACCAAATCTTACCACAGTCGTACCATCGAACGCGCCTGTTACCAAGCATATTCTCAGTGCACCCAGACGCTACACATCACGTCTAAGCCTGTGGTGAAGAGCGCGGCGAGTGGCGCTGGTTCCCGGTCTGCGGCACTTTACCGAATCAGA
Source organism: Harmothoe impar (assembly GCA_947462335.1). Taxonomy (NCBI): domain Eukaryota; kingdom Metazoa; phylum Annelida; class Polychaeta; order Phyllodocida; family Polynoidae; genus Harmothoe; species Harmothoe impar. The sequence goes on along the minus strand of OX381707.1, from coordinate 4,846,895 downwards.
CACGAAAAGATCGTCCTAATTTTTGCGTGTGACGGGAATGAATCGTGTTTTGCTGCGGGTAAATACTCAAATATAACCGCACAATTCCCATGACGTGCTGAGAAAACTGGCAGCTGTGAACGCAGATGTAAACTTGGTGTGCTCACGTCGTTTTTGGCCCGCGTTCCGACTTCAGTCGGTGAAGAATTGCTGGCGATTGCTGCACCCTGCATGATTGAAAACAAAAATGGCGGAAAGCCAGGTGAGTGTTAATTTTCTCAAAATATATGCAGCCGGGAATGTGTGTTTAGATTTATAAATCAATAAAATAAGTCGCTGCAGATGTGAACACGTTTCTTAGGAAGTATTTGAATGTTTGGCAAGGCAAGACATTTCGCCCATTTCCCGATTATTGTACCGGGGTATTTGACATTCGGGCGGGCGACTTGCAATCATGAATCTCAAATCAAGACAGGTGCTTGCTGCGTCCAATCAATTTCCAGACAGATTTCACAAAATTGCCTCGGAAGATGTTTTTACAAGTTATAGATAACGAGGTAGGGCGAGAACACATTTGAAGGGCCTAGTCACTTATTGCCAACTGGGGGGGGGGGGGGCTTGGTGGATATGGGGGAGGGGGCATAATATAAAAAAAACAGGCCCTCGGTGGGGGTGGTGGGCTTCTACCCCCCCCCCCCCCCCCCCCCCAAATGTGGAGCACTATCGATTTAGCTTTAGCTAGGCAGAAGGGGCCATGTCGATGAGGGAGTGGGCACTGTGGGGCATGTCCTCTGTCGATTTTAAGTATTTTTTAATTAGGATGGAAGTATAATAGGCCTTGCCTACATCAATTGGATAACAATTTAATTCAATTCAATTTTATTCACACACAACCCCTTTCAGGGCAAAGGAGAAAGGGTAAGATAATAGATGCCGGGTGTAGCCGAAAGTTACCAGATTTGTAAAAGACGACAAAACTTGAGGGGTTACTTAGTGGACTACTGTGATTGTCACTAACCAAGGTGTATTGGCAGCCACTGCCCATATGCGCATGCCTGGGCCTTCATGCTAGTGGTCTACCTTGTGATCTCTTCTCAGTGAACCACGTCTGAGATGTCAAAGGCTTTGGTTTGTCTGGCCCCAGTACCCGGTACTATGTTACTAACCCAGGTATAAAGGACCAGGCAAATAAGAGAACACTTGCTATCCTTCAAAAAAGAGTAGGGGACGTGCCCCGGTAGCGGTTTTCTTCCTGAATCCTCACCTCACAGATGCGGTCATTCATTTCACAAATCCAATAAACCATAGATGTGGTCACTGCTGTATTGGACAAAAAAAAAGCAACATATAGATATCGGGGCTTCCATAAAGTATTTATGCATGCACATTTTCTCCAGAAATGGACCCCCCACCGCCCACCCCCCTAATAAAGTTCTTTCAAAGATTTTCAGAAAATAGACCACCCCCCCTTTGTGCATACATACTTTATCGAATCCCCTTATCCTTACTGCAAGGCTATATTTGTGGAAGGCTACCTTGCTGAATTGAGATATGTCCCGTAACGTACTTGATGTACGTCTGGACATTAAACAAATCAATCAATTAATCAATCAACAAACTAATGTACCAGTGTTGCCAAAAATAAGTTTCTCAACGCAAGTCAACGTGGCATTTTATGCAGGCCATTTCATAATCACGCAGGCCAAATGAGTACATATGAATTTTGATATTTCAAGGTACCTTCATAAACTTCATTATAACTTGTTTTACTATGCAAAAACTTAAAAGAAATTGAAAAAATATTCAATTTTACAAACGTGGCCCTAGCTTCGCTTCTAATTGGCAGATTTGAAAAATTCTTTCACCATTAGGAAGCTGAGATCACGGCAGGCCATTGTGGCCTGCGTCCTAAGGCCCTAGGCCGGCCATTAAGATTCTACGCCGGCAAAAGCCGGCGTGCCGGCGTTATTTCGGCAACACTGTGTACCATTATGTTCCAGGATCTGGGGCATTATGATGTACAGTAACTATTATATTTACAGGGGCTGGGCAGCTGGAGGAACTGTGCAAACAGCTGTATGAGACAGCATGTGGAGGCTGCCGGACTATCTGTACCACTATACTGTACCATGTTATTTGTACCACTATATAGCACTGTAGTGTACCATGTTATTTGTACCACTATATAGCACTAGTGTTATAACCTTATGTTGTACTGTAGGGGCTGGGGCAGCTGGAGGAGCTGTGTAAACAGCTGTATGAGACGACAAGGTGCATGTGGAGGCTGCCGGACTATCTGTACCACTATACTGTACCATGTTATTTGTACCACTATATAGCACTGTTATAACCTTGTGTTGTATTGTAGGGGCTGGGGCAGCTGGAGGAGCTGTGTAAACAGCTGTATGAGACGACGGATGCCGGGGTGCGCGTGGAGGCAGAGAAGACGCTGGTGCAGTTCGCCAACTCTCCCGACTGTTTGAGCCAGTGTCAGTTGTTACTGGAGCGTGGCAGTGTAAGTACAAGCGTCATAGGTCCAACAAATTTTTTTAGGGATTTTGAGCCAAAATTCCTCCCATTTTCGTATAATTTCCGGGGAAAAAAATCTCAGTAAATAGAAAGGTGTTTTTGGTAGAAAAAGCACAAAAATGCCTTCCGAAAAAAAATAAAAATAAAAAAAGAAATTGGGTAGGGCCAAAAAAATTGGGTCGCTAGGGATACCTGAACACAACTTCTTCTTTTTTTTGGCCCAGTGTAGATCTACCACTGTGATGCTTCATGAAGACTACAGTAAATTCTCGCGTATAAGCCAAAGTCACGTATTACCCGCACCCTTAACTTTGACGAATCCTATAAGCTTCAGAAGAATTACCTATTTGAAAGATTGGTACTTGCATCATGTCCTTGGTTGTCATAATTTTTTTCCGACGAAGTTGGGTTGGAGGGGGTTTCTCTTTTTGGGACATTTAGCGCTGAATTGAGAACGACGGTGCGTCAGCTTGGTCGTCATGATGCAGGAATCCAGCCCTGACAAGTAACTCGCCAGTGCTGCATTCAAGCATCATGCCGACCCTACGGGGTTGAAACACTCCCAAAGGATCAGCATGATGCACCAATGCGGCACCGCTCGCAAATTACATTTTATAATGTGTGACGGTGTTGTTTGCAGTCGCCGGATGCCTAGTCGCAATTACCACGTACTACAGTATGTTAATGTTGTTGTTGTTGTTGTTTTCAGTCGCCGTATGCCCAGTTGTTGGCAGCTACTACTCTCACGAAACTGGTGTCGCGCTCAAATGTTACCCTCCCGCTCGAACAGCGCATCGACATGCGTAAGTTACAACTACATCTTATTAAACAGTTAGCCTGTCTCAATTTTTCAATTTAATATGTCGATTTATTTTAATCTGCAGGGATTTTGACAGGGCCGCGCCCCGCGCCATAGACGCATTAAAATCCCAAATGGCGCATTGAAATCCCTATAACTGCACCCTGTGGCGCATAGGCTTTCCAAAACTGAAAAGAATTTTTCAAATACTCCTATTAGAAGCTGAGTTAGAGCCAGATAAGTATTCTAAAAAAATGCAATTTTATGATAACTTGCTATTAAAACGACTTTGACACTAGTATCTCTCTACATAAATTTTATAGTATGAAAAACCCTATATCACACATCATCGCACAATATGGCCTGTGTAAATGGAGAGTGGCCTGTGTAAGATCCCAGGACACAGGCCACATTGGTCTGTGTCCATAAAAGGTGTTTGGCAACACTGTAATCTTTGTAGATATCTCCATGCCCCCTCCCCTTCTCCTGAACCCCCCTCCCCTTGCCTTCAATCAATAAACTTTACAAACTTCAAACTTCAACTCGTCCATTTCCCTTTGCTACCATATTCCCTTCAATCCCTACAGTCTCTTGCTTTATGCCTAAACATGTTCACTCCCACATCTCATTTCCAGCTAGATCTAGGTCTACAAGGTTTCATTTAGGACCAGTTAGCATGCTTAACTGCCGAAAATCTCCGCCTCTCGGACAGATTTTGTTTGGCATTTCTTTTTTTCACAAGACAGATTTTTTCCCCAAAAGTTAGGGGGTCATCTTCAAGGCGGGGTTTTAAAATATTTCGATTTTGGAAAATGTTGGGAAATAGATGAGAAAAAGAGCTTGTATGAAGGGATGCAAATGCACTTTCCTTTCTTTTTTAAAGTCTAACAATTCTTTGTGCAAATAATACAACTGTGAAGTATTTAGTGCCACCACTCGTGTTAAAACTAGAAAGTTGATGGGAGGGGGTCTGGGAAGGGGTCTAGAGCCCTAAAAAATCTCGGGGTTGTCTTAAAGATGGGGGGGGGGGGGCGTTACCAAGATGTCATAATTATTGTGGGGGGGGGGGGGGGTTGTCTTAAAGGCGGGGTAGTCTTAAAGGAGAGGTTTTACGGTGTGTCCAATTTAGTTACTATAGATTCTATATTTTGTTGTAGGAACTATGATGGCCCATTCACTCTCAAAATGGCGCATTGTTCTTGCTAAGGAGTGCGCCATTGTCCCATTGAAAAAAATCCTGTCAAAATCCCTGAATCTGAGATCAATGGTTAAAATGTGCTTGAAAATCAATATTTTCTTACTATGGGTAGCCCGTAGTCTATCAACTGTGGATCTTCTGTAAAATTCCAATTCACATTAGGAAGTTAATCCCCCCCAAATATTGGGTCTTTTAAGGTCAACAATTTAAACCTAGTAAATAGGTTAGTCCTAGTCGGAATTTTTACACAATTCCTTCAGTTCTGGATAGGTGAATTCCTGGACTACCTGTTGGTCAAAAGTTGTATCAATATAATGCTTTTATCAATGTGATAATCGGAATTACGAAAATATTGATGTCTCGATTTGGGGGTATCGATGACGGTCCTATAACATATTGCAACTATTTGATAGGTTTAAATGAAAGATTCATCCAACACAAATCACGTTGATGTATTTGTTTTTATTGATGTACAGGAAACTACATCCTTAACTATCTGGCCACGAGACCCAAACTACTCAACTTTGTGTCACAGGCCCTTGTTCAGGTAACTAGCCGTTTACATCACAAAATAATCTGTCAAAATAATAATCTCAGCAGTAGGCGACTTAATGTTATTCTAAGTAGCTAAGAGTCTCACTGTAAATGGTAGTTCAATGGTCAAAGAATAAATTAATCAAACTGAAAGTAAAGTTTAAAATGAGCTAGAAGTTACCACACTCCCTAAGAGGCAAAATAATTATCATAAAAGCAGTGCTATTTTATACTTAAAATGCATAAATTGTCAGATATGTGTCTATCTTGTCTTTCAAAAATGTAGCCAGTCCTGCAACATTGAACATTTGCAGGACTGAATGTCCTGTGGGATGAAAAAGTCTTTGCAAAGACTGCATGATAGCTTTGGCTCAGTCATCTAAAGGTCTCCCTAACACTTTACCTTGTAGCTGTTTTCGCGGATCACCAAGCAGGGCTGGTTTGACCAGAGTAAGGAGGAATACGTCTTCAGGAACGTCACTGATGACGTCAGCAAGTTCCTGCAGGTAAGCACAGACATTGGATCAAATTTCTATAGAGTAAATGGCAAGTTTTGTATTTAGGGAGTGTTCATTAATTAAATAGGGGGGGGGGGAGGGTGAAATTTCGCGCAGAGGCATGAAACTTTCTTACGCCCATCCCCCCAACCCACCACCCCCCTGTAACTGATAAATGAACATTCCCTAAAAAAGTATCTTTAATATATAAGGGAACCAGAGGTATATATGACTTGCCATACATACCTTGGACCTCGATACTCAATAATACTCTTTATCAATTGCTCGTTTGACATGTATCATGCGGTATAGAAACTTAACTTAAGGGAGTGGTAATTTTTAAAAGAGGGGGAGAGTTTTTACAGTACGTTGAGTAATAAACTATTCTTAAGAATAAAATAATTAAATTAATACCTTTTTTTCTTACAGAGCGGCCAGACGCACCACATGATGATCGGAGTGCAGCTGTTGTCGCAGCTGGTGTGTGAGATGAACCAGACGGAGGCCTCGCGCTCACTCACCAAGCACAGGAAGATCGCCTCCTCCTTCAGGGACTCCCAGCTCTTTGAGATCTTCCAGCTCGGCTGTAGTCTCCTCAGGAAGGCCTCCCAGGCCATCAAGGAGATCGACTTCAACGACGCAGACCAGGTAAGGTTTTATACTTGTCAATGTGTTGTGGTACATTTTTGGACGATATGAGCCACGACAAAAATCTACATGAGGGAGAAAAGATATGACATGAAATAGGGTACATTGGTACGGTAGGGTGTAGGGTACCTCTTAAATTCAATATTGGGCCTGATATGTTCGTAAAAGTGACATTATGGGCCGAGGGTAAGTTTCCTAAAATTGTGATAGCAACATGCATAACAAATTCATGTTACCAGGAGAAAATAAAAGGCAAGGACAGGGTGTGAGAAAGATTCTAAACGTTTTCAATGATTTTGTTATCAATCTTTCAATGATTTTGATGACTACCGTAAACCCCACCTTTAAGACGGATTTATTTTGGGATTTATTTTTCCTACAAGACAGATTTTTTTTCTAAAGAGGGAGTCGTCTTAAAGGCGGGGTTTTGACCATTTTGATTTGGAGAAATGCCCCCCAAAATGAAAAAGGGCATATCAACGAACTGGTAGCATTCATTTACTTTTCCTTAATTGATCTTGGAAGATGACATTTTTTGTCATGGAAACTAAAAGAAGTTCACGTAAAGATAATGAGAAAATTGTGATTTGGGTGACTAGAGGGGGTCTGGGGTTTAGCAGGACCCCCGTCTTAAAGGTGGGGTTTTCCAAATTGTCATATCGTTTTTGTACAAGACATTATTTTCTCAAGTTGGGGGGGGGGTCGTCTTAAAGGCGGGGTCGTCTTAAAGGTGGGGTTTTACGGTATTGATTAATTGATTGATTGAGAACTTTAAAAGAATTATGTAGGTCAGAACTTAATTTTGAAATGTTACATACCTGAGATGATGTAATATGATTAATTACTTTTCAGCACGGGTTGTTGACCCACACCCTGCGCCTCACCCACAACTGTCTGACCTTTGACTTCATCGGGACCTCCACCGACGAGTCGTCAGACGACCTCTGCACCGTGCAAATACCCACCAACTGGCGCTCTGCATTCCTACACGAAGACACACTCAAACTCTTCTTTGACCTCTACAGTACCCTGCCACCAAGCCTCTCCCCAATGGTAAGAACAATGGAATAGAATATCATCTACCCCATCTCTCAACCCAAATTCACCTTGAGTTTAAGTAATATTTAGCAGGAGAGACGGCAGTCTTGATTCAATACAGTTCTTTTACCTTTATTGTTGAGGCAACAATTTTATTATTCATCATAAGGGATATTACCCTTTTCATGTTTATTCTAATATAAATTCAGATGGACAAAAAAATACACTTTTTCATCTAATTTTGACAAGATATTTACATTTCTACTAATACATCTTGTATAAATAAAAATAATCTCTTCAGTCAAACTACGCAGTAGGCATTTAAAAAACCTGAAAATTCGGCGGGATTTATTGCTATATTACTGTAATTAATGATTTTATTGTTGTGATTGTAGGCCATCTCGTGCCTGGTGCAGATCGCGTCTGTTCGCAGGTCACTGTTCCACAACACAGAACGGGCGCATTTCCTGAACCACCTCGTCACCGGGGTCAAGCACATCCTAGAGAGTCCACAGGTAGGTTTACCCAATTACCAGCTGTTAATGCCCCCATTGTACCATGACAGTCCAATTACCAGCTGTTAATGCCCCCGTTGTACCATGACAGTCCAATTACCAGCTGTTAATGCTGCTATTGTACCATTACAGCCCAATTACCAGCTGTTAATGCTCCTATTGAACCAATACAGCCCAATTACCAGCTGTTAATGGTCCTATTGTACCAATACAGCCCAATTACCAGCTGTTAATGCTCCTATTGTACCATTACAGCCCAATTACCAGCTGTTAATGCTCCTTATTCTACCATATTGTACCATGACAGTCCAATTACCAGCTGTTAATGCTCCTTATTCTACCATATTGTACCATAACATACCAATTACCAGCTGTTAATGTTCCTCTTTGTACCCTTACAGGGGCTGTCTGACCCCAACAACTACCATGAGTTCTGTCGTCTGGTGGCGCGCCTCAAGTCCAACTACCAGTTAGGGGAGCTGGTCAAGGTCGACAATTACCCCCAGGTCATCAAACTCATCGCCGAGTTCACCGTCACAAGTCTACAGGTAAACTTACAATGCCATGTTACAATATCTGGAAAACTTAAAAAGAGAGAGATTGTAATGAGAAATTAATTCCTCTATTGACCAGTCATAGCTGCTGAGAGCCAGAGACTGTTATTATTGATTGTTTCACTGACATCTTTACTGCAAGTAGATGTTCCTTATTGACCAGTGTACCGATATCTTTGCTGTTAGATGTTTGTTGCCCGGTGTACTGCTCTCTTTCCCCCAGATATGGCAGTTTGCCCCTAACAGCTTGCACTGCCTGCTGATTGAATAAGTTTTGATTCAATTTATTTGGCAATATTGAAAAAAATATTAAATTCATCATTAGAGGGTCTACAGCTGATCTCTTTACCCTAGATGTATGAAGAAGCATCCCACCTCGTTTTTCTAGTCTCTTTGCCCTAGATGTCTAACATACCTGATCTCTTCCCCACAGATGTGGCAGTTTGCCCCTAACAGCGTCCACTACCTGCTGAGTGCTCTTACTCATTGACCTGTTTACCTCTTTGTTGTAGATGTGGCAGTTTGCCCCTAACAGCGTCCACTACCTGCTGAGTGCTCTTACTCATTAACCAGTTTACCTCTTTGTTGTAGATGTGGCAGTTTGCCCCTAACAGCGTCCACTACCTGCTGAGTGCTCTTACTCATTGACCTGTTTACCTCTTTGTTGTAGATGTGGCAGTTTGCCCCTAACAGTGTCCACTACCTGCTGAGTGCTCTTACTCATTGACCTGTTTACCTCTTTGTTGTAGATGTGGCAGTTTGCCCCTAACAGTGTCCACTACCTGCTGAGTGCTCTTACTCATTGACCTGTTTACCTCTTTGTTGTAGATGTGGCAGTTTGCCCCTAACAGTGTCCACTACCTGCTGAGTGCTCTTACTCATTGACCTGTTTACCTCTTTGTTGTAGATGTGGCAGTTTGCCCCTAACAGTGTCCACTACCTGCTGAGTGCTCTTACTCATTGACCTGTTTACCTCTTTGTTGTAGATGTGGCAGTTTGCCCCTAACAGTGTCCACTACCTGCTGAGTGCTCTTACTCATTGACCTGTTTACCTCTTTGTTGTAGATGTGGCAGTTTGCCCCTAACAGCGTCCACTACCTGCTGAGTGCTCTTACTCATTGACCTGTTTACCTCTTTGTTGTAGATGTGGCAGTTTGCCCCTAACAGCGTCCACTACCTGCTGAGTGCTCTTACTCATTGACCTGTTTACCTCTTTGTTGTAGATGTGGCAGTTTGCCCCTAACAGCGTCCACTACCTGCTGAGTGCTCTTACTCATTGACCTGTTTACCTCTTTGTTGTAGATGTGGCAGTTTGCCCCTAACAGCGTCCACTACCTGCTGAGTGCTCTTACTCATTGACCTGTTTACCTCTTTGTTGTAGATGTGGCAGTTTGCCCCTAACAGCGTCCACTACTTGCTGAGTCTGTGGCAGCGGATGGTGGCGTCTGTGCCCTACGTGAAGGCCTCGGAGCCCCACCTCCTGGAGACCTTCACACCGGAGGTCACCAAAGCCTACATAACCTCACGCCTGGACAGTGTCGCCGTAGTCCTCAGGTAAAACCCTGCGTCTCAACTCATTCACAAACAAGCATGATTAAAATATTTGCATAAATTTTCACTCTAGTGTTTCAATATTTCCATGTCCTTTAATACTTGAGGTAGCAAAATACTGCATTGTAGTACATTATTGGTAAATGTGTAGGAGCGAGATTTTTATCGTTTTGCTCATCTCATAGATTCGATCATCCTGGAGACGATCACCCTTGGTAGGCCTTCGGCCTATCATCACTTAGCCTAAAATAGCAGTCTGGCAACAACGAAACCTCCGGACGTTAAACTACCTTTTTAACTTGTGAAAAACTAAAACTGTCTATTGTCGTCCATTCTAGGCCTACTGTAGTCCATTCTAGGCCTACTGTAGTCCATTCTAAGCCTACTGTAGTCCATCCTAGGCCTACTGTAGTCCATTATAGGCCTACTGTAGTGCATTCTAGGCCTACTGTGGTCTATTATAGGCCTACTGTAGTCCATTATAGGTCTACTGTAGTACATTCTAGGCCTATTGTAGTCCATTATAGGCCTAGTCTAGTGCATTATATGCCTACTCTAGTGCATTTATGGGCCTACTCTAGTGCATTATAGGTCTACTGTAGTACATTAATGTTGTCTGTTCTCTAACAGAGAACAACTAGAAGACCCTCTTGACGACCAAGGAATGGTTTCTCAACAACTAGAGCAGGTAAGAATTTTGAAGTGCCTTCTTTGAAATTGTGCTAATGATTCGACAATATATATAATAACCCTCTAAGTGCTGCAAAGTGTTGTAATATGCTTAGACCTTTTGTTGGTATGATGCATGGGTGCACCTCGCGACTGTGGTACACAGCGTCCTCTATACTGAATCTGGGACCTGCTGGCGAGGCCGACAAAGGGCCTGACTAATCGGTTCACTCCAGGGGGGCCTATGCTAAAGCAAATAACAGCTGTTATTATATCAAAGGTGACTTTACACCTACAGGAGAAGGTCTGCCCCCATCCCTTTGGGGTAGCGACCTATGTCATAAAATTGGCCCTTTACAATAGATACTATGTCAATTTAATGAATATTGCTCAGTTTCACAGGAAGACAGTGAGGCTGTGAGCTGCTCTAATGGTGGTTATAAACCACATTATAAAGTGGGGAATGGGAGTCCTGAGGCTGTTACAACTAATATATCTCGTAGTCACCTCACAGTCGGGGGGCTCGGCCGCAGGTTCAGTATAAAAAGGGGCTCATGGGTGCCTTTTTTCATTTTTGAGAGGGAAAAAAGGCCGCATCTAAAAAAAAATTGAAGATAAGTTGCAAAAAAATTATCAATATCTTAAGTGCAAGTACAGCAGATGTCTCTGTATACTGAGGGTGTGTTTGATGTGACTGTATGGTGTGTTACTGTATACTGGGGATGTGTTTGATGTGACTGTATGGTGTGTTACTGTATACTGGGGGTGTGTTTGATGTGACTGCATGGTGTGTTACTGTATACTGAGGGTGTGTTTGATGTGACTGTATGGTGTGTTACTGTATACTGAGGGTGTGTTTGATGTGACTGCATGGTGTGTTACTGTATACTGAGGTGGTGTTTGATGTGACTGTGGTGTGTTACTGTATACTGAGGATGTGTTTGATGTGACTGTATGGTGTGTTACTGTATACTGAGGTGGTGTTTGATGTGGCTGTATGGTGTGTTACTGTATACTGGGGGTGTGTTTGATGTGACTGCATGGTGTGTTACTGTATACTGAGGGTGTGTTTGATGTGACTGTATGGTGTGTTACTGTATACTGAGGGTGTGTTTGATGTGACTGCATGGTGTGTTACTGTATACTGAGGTGGTGTTTGATGTGGCTGTATGGTGTGTTACTGTATACTGAGGTGGTGTTTGATGTGACTGTGGTGTGTTACTGTATACTGAGGATGTGTTTGATGTGACTGTATGGTGTGTTACTGTATACTGAGGTGGTGTTTGATGTGGCTGTATGGTGTGTTACTGTATACTGGGGGTGTGTTTGATGTGACTGTATGGTGTGTTACTGTATACTGAGGGTGTGTTTGATGTGACTGTATGGTGTGTTACTGTATACTGGGGGTGTGTTTGATGTGACTGTATGGTGTGTTACTGTATACTGAGGGTGTGTTTGATGTGACTGCATGGTGTGTTACTGTATACTGAGGTGGTGTTTGATGTGGCTGTATGGTGTGTTACTGTATACTGAGGTGGTGTTTGATGTGGCTGTATGGTGTGTTACTGTATACTGAGGTGGTGTTTGATGTGGCTGTATGGTGTGTTACTGTATACTGAGGGTGTGTTTGATGTGACTGCATGGTGTGTTACTGTATCTTGAGGGGGTGTTTGGTGTGACTATGGTGTGTTACTGTATACTGAGGGTGTGTTTGATGTGACCGTATGGTGTGTTACTGTATACTGAGGCAGTGTTTGATGTGTCTGTATGGTGTGTTACTGTATACTGAGGGTGCGTTTGATGTGTCTGTATGGTGTGTTACTGTATACTGAGGGTATGTTTGATGTGACTGTATGGTGTGTTACTGTATACTGAGGGTATGTTTGATGTGACTGCATGGTGTGTTACTGTATACTGGAGGTGTGTTTGATGATACTGTATGGTGTGTTCCAGTTGTCGACCATCGGGCGATGTGAGTACGAGAAGACGTGTACACTACTCGTACAGCTTTTTGATGAGTCAGCACAACGGTACCAGGAGCTGCTCCCCTCCAGTCAGCAGAACAACATAGAAGTAGCCATACAAGAAGGTAGGGGCAGTTACTATTATACCTTAGAATCCCATGATTTTGAAGACCTATCCCAGGGACCAAAAATATTTCATCCCTTTCTACCCAAATAGCCTTTGCTAGCTGAAAGACGTTTAACATTTGAACTGTCTAGAGTGGGGAGGTACCTAATAAACTTACTGTGAATTATCACGTATAACCGACACCGACCCAGACTTTGAGATAATCCAATAACAATGAAATTGATATGTACTCTATACACTTCCACAAACCCTGGACCCACAATGGACTTTGAAAATATTGTATAATCTGCAAAGGAATTTACGGTAAGCATGCTAGCCCCCTTGTTGATAAATGACCATTCCTTAAATCATGGACACTGACTTTGACCTCCGCAGGGCGGCTTACATGGCTGGTATACATAATCGGAGCCGTCATTGGGGGCCGCGTCTCATTCGCCAGCACAGATGAACATGACGCCATGGATGGGGAACTCGTGTGCAGGTAGGCCTACCTTCTCCCATCTGTCGTTCATGCCACCATGTGGTGGTGGATGAATTATATTGCTCAATGAAGGAAAAATGAATAGAAATTCTCATTTTGATAGTGATAAATGTTTTTTTTACATGTATCCTGTATTGGACAGCATGTATTTATATGTGTTAAGTGACCACTCGTGTACCCATTAGTATAGAGGGAAAAAATCTGAATCTGAGGCAGTGGTTATGTAGATGTATAGTCCTTTAAACTGAGAATTATAGATGCTCCTTCATTTCTACCCTCCATGTTGCCTCATGATGAGAATATGGGAGTCGGAGTCTTATCCTGTTTGCAAGGAGTTTAAGAAAAGAAAAGTTGCTGACTGCAAGCGCATGGGGGAGCAGGGGCTGCATATCTCAGTCTCAGCAGGCCTACTCCAATATTGTGTGACGTTGCTATCAGGCCGCGCCTTGTGGTTGTTCCCATTACAGAGTCCTGCAGCTGATGAAGCTCACCGACTCACGCCTCAGCTCCGGTGGATGCGAGAAGCTCGACCGGGCAATGCTGGACTTCTTCGAGCAGTTCCGCAAGAACTATGTAGGAAACCAGATGCCGATGACGTCTAAGGTAGGTGTCTGAGCTGCTGGTGCTGACTGTGTGTTTGTGTAACCTGTAGGGTGCTACGCCTGATGAACGTGAGCGACTCACGACTTGCTCAAAGGGGGTCTGAGCAGCTCGACCTCGCACTGCTCTCCTTCTATGAACAGTTCCGCACTATCTACATTTGTGACCATATCCCAAAGAGTTCCAAGGTAGGTCTGTAGGAAGAGGATATGTCAAGGCACCCTGGTGGAAGAAGGGATATAAGTGAGGCTACAACAAAAACATGAAGTTGGTCGATGGATTTCACTTTCCGAAATTCATGCAAGCGAGCAAAATTTTATATTCTATTTTAAGAATATGTTTTATTGATGGATTTTTTTCACATTTAAAGAAAAAGTAGGAAAAAAAATCAAAATTTTCATTAATTTATATTTACTGCAAAATTCATCGACCAAGTTTTTAGGGGTTTTGGCCTAAACGTAAGATTGAGTCTCCATCTGCTGCCCCATAGTGCTAAGACAGTGCCATCTTCCTACAGACTACAGACCCGTATAGATGCTATTAACCTCACAAAGTGCAGGAAATACTTTTGTCATATTTGCACATAAGTTACACCTGTTTTCTATTGTTCAACATACCTAATTATAGAAGGAAACTTTCCCTTAAAGCAAGATACTGTAATGGGATAGAAAAGCTACTTGTTGTCACCCATGTTTGCCAAGGTACCCAGGATAGATCAGCCTATGTCTTAAGTGTTTTAAATAAGTATGGGTCTTTACCTTGGGTTAGTATAGGGGCAAAGTACAACTGTGATGTATGACAACCATTAGATGAAGGATCTAGTCAAGCCTTGTATTGGAATAAGCTGGTACACTTTAATTTCAATGGTGAAGAATATTTGATAAGAAATGAAGTTGATGAAATAAAAGTTATCATGCAGGATGATTTATTTAGAGTAAGATGAGGGCTGAAAAGGGACTAGAGTGAGACGAAGATGCAGGAGTGAGACAAATGGGTGTGACCCCGATGACAGATGTCAATTACCAGGTCACAGAGACAGAGGCTAAAAAATGATTTTAGGTTCTGGAGCTTGAGCTACCAATTCAAAATTGTGTCATCAGATTATTATTAAAAGTAGTCCCTTTGTGAAACTGTTATGACTTATGACAGGTTACAGAAAAGATGTCTCATTACCTTTTCCGTATACTCGTCAGCTGAAGAAGCATGCAAGAATTCATTACTGTGATGTTTGGTATGCCAGATTCTTTTAAAGAGCAAATGGACCAGTTCCATCACTAAAATACTTTAAAGTGCATTCTTTTCTAGTTAGTGATCTTAATAAGGGAGGGTTCATTATTTATGGCCGGGGGGGGTGAGCATTTGAGGGGGGGGGCAATTTTTTTTAGGGGTATTCAAAGGGGGGGGGGCCTTTTTTTTTACCCTATTCTTAGGGGGGGCCTTTTTTTTAGGGGTATTCCTAAAAATGTCGCGAATTTAGTACGTTGAAATGTCGCGAATTTTGGTAACAACCTGTCTTATATTTTACCAAATTATGTCAATATTTTCAAAATTTTCTAAAATTTCTCACTGCATCACTTTTGACACTCAGAATAGCCCACCGTTTTGTCAGTCTTCAAAAAAGTGCCGGCCTCATGTAAGCACTGAGGGTATGGGAGCTTCCAATTTATAAGCCCTTAAACTCAACGGTATGTAAGTCGAGTGTCTGAGGTTTGAATGTTATCGCTCACCAGCGAGTATCATGAGATGTTTACACTAAAACACCTTACGAATGGATGTATTTGTTGCAAGGTAGTAAATTGTAGGTAAAAAAGTGCCTATGATTAAATGCATACAATTAGTAGACACCAACATTGTTTTTGTAATAAAGTTGAAAACGATCCAGGGTGAGGGGGGGGGGCTTTTTTTTCAACCTATTCCGAGGGGAGGGGCCTTTTTTTTTCAACCTATTCCGAGGGGGGGCCAATTATTTTTGACGTATTCGATTCACCAAACGCTCACCCCCCCCCCCCCCCTGCCATAAATAATGAACCCTCCCTAAGTGAATTACATGGAAGATCACTGCTTGAGTCTGTAACTACTGTCTCGTGTACAAAATGAATTCTGTATATTTCCTCGTTTCACTAGTCTAACTACCTGTGGTGTGGTGGGCTTGTGTCGCTTGATACGAGTGGTGGCACGTTAAACACTAAAGTCACACGACCATCAGGCAATATGTGGACTCCTACTGTAAAGGTGCGTCTCCTCACAGACCGTCGGAGTACCGGTTATTGTAAATCCAGGGAATGATGTATAGAATGGTGAATGGAAATGAATTAATGAATACAAGTTTTATTCTAAGGAGAACTAATGGATAATGTAGTACATTATTTAACTCCTTAATCCATGCATCACCTGCTGATACATGCCCCTACACCAACAAGTTGATCGCTGTCTTTTATGTCTAGCTTTTTGTCTCTGCAGGTGTATCGGCGCTTGTCAGAGGTTCTAGGACTGAACGATGAGTCCATGGTTCTCAGCGTTTTCATCGGCAAAATGTAAGTCAACCATAATCACCAACGTACTGTATATTCACCATAATTAGGGCATTGGGGCAACTGTACATTGAAAACAGTAATAGATTTGTGTAAGTAGAGAAGAAGGGAATACTGGCTGTTTATTTAAAAAGAATCCTTAAAAGCTGTTCCAATATCACCCACACTTATGAAAGACCTCAGATAATCAAAATTAGATCAAAAATACATGTAATGCCCATCTGGGAAGTAAGGAACATGGCCCCAGGAGACCATATTAAATATCTAAAATTTGTGTTAACTAGCTGACAGGACTTGTAAATGAACCTTTTCAGCATTACAAACCTGAAGTATTGGGGCAGCAGTGAGCCCATCATCACCAAGACGCTGGGGCTTCTCTCTGACCTGTCTGTAGGCTACTCTAGTGTACGCAAACTGGTCAAGCTGGACGCCGTGCAGTTCATGCTAAACAACCACACGGTAAGTTCAAATTTAAAAATTCCAGCTTTTGTAGGAACCTCTGATTATCAATGGTATTCTTGTTATGCTGATTTCTTGCAAACAGCTGCCCACATTTTTTGGCATATATGCAGTTATTATGACAATTTACAAAACCTAACCCAGTTATAAGTCGACCCCAGAAGGCCCCTGACAACAAACTCAATTTTAACCAGATTTAGATACCTCAGCTGACAATGATTTACATTTTTGCAGAAGATTCTTTTCAGAACCCCACCTATAAGCCAAAAGTGAGTTTGAGGTGGGAAGTTCTGCTTCTTTAGAGAGAGAAAAGACCACAGAAATTCAGCCTATAGGTGGGGGTTTTAGGGTGTAAATCTACTGTATGAAAACCCCATCTATAAGCCAACCCCAACATTTGCCTTATTCAAAAAATATGACAAAATGGACATTTTTACTGGACATCGATTCTCTCTCTTTGTAGCTCTATAGTGATCGATGCCCAGTTTTATACTTCAGACCAGTGGCTCATTTTGGCTGTTTTTTGCCTCACAGATTGCTTCTAGGGCAAAATTCTGACTAGGTGCCAATATATTCTCTATGCCAATGTGTAATATGAGGGTAGAAAACACTGGAACCTCAGTTAGAAAAAATCCTACTGAACAGTTTTTGAGAAAATTAGGGTTTTGTTGCATATTTTTGGTGTTTTTAGTACATTTCCTACATAAACTGTGAACGACAGCATTTCTCACTTTTCAGGTGTTTAGAATCAGAATTTGACTTTTTTTTATTCGCAGTAGGATTTCTGAGTATCGAGCCATTCTAGAAAAGCTATTCTTTGGAAAAAATACTTAGTATTTCTTGATGATATTCATTGCACAAATTTAGGGTTGTAATATAAAAACTACATTGTCATCCAATCAAAGTGTTTATGCACTGTTGATGGTCACCCCCTCCCACCCACTTCACTCTGCATTGAAGGAGAACAGGCAGGGGAGGTTCATGTGTCCGTATATAGCTGTTGACCTGGGTGCTGGGTGCATTTTTAATTTATGGGGTGCCAACTGTTCATGAAAGAAAAATCAAATAGAATTTTTCTTTTCTTTTAGTATCAGATTAATGCAACTACAATTCGTGATAGCACTTAAAGCATTGTATTTGCATTAATATGGATAGTAGCCACCTTATGGGGTGCCAACTATTTATGAAAGAAAAATCGATAAGAATTTGTTTTTTATTTGCATTAAATTGATGCAACTACAATTCGAGATTGCATTTTAAGCATCTTAAATGAATGGTAGTCATCTTAAATATATGGGGTGCCAACTGTTCATGAATTTAAAAAAAAGAATAGGATTAGTTTTTTTATTAATATCAGATTAATGCAACCACAATTTGTGATTGCACTTAAAGCATTGTGGCATACAATGACTGGTAGCCACCTTGAATGTATGGGGTGCCAACTGTTCATGAAAGAAAGAAAAGAAAGTATTTTTTTTAAGAATCAAATTAATGCAACTGCAATTCAAGATTGCATTTAAGCATTATGGCATTCAATGACTGGTGGCCATCCTAAACCTATGGGGTGCCAACTATGTTTGAAAAAGGTATCAAATAGAAATTTTCTTATATGAATTATACAAATTAATGCAACTCTAATTCTTCATTGCACTGAAAGCATTGTGGCATTTAGTAAATGGTAGCCATCTTGAATGGGTTGAATGAAGGAAAAATCAAATAGGATTTGTTTTTTTGATAGTATCAAATTAATGCAACTACAAGTCAAGATTGCATTTCAAGCATCGGGACATTCAATGAGTGATAGCCATCTTGAATCTATGGGATGCCAACTATTCATGAAAGAAAAATGGAATAAAATTTTTTTTATTAGTATCAAATTACTTCAACTGCAATTCGAGATTACATCAGGGATGAAAGTCTTCAAGTTTTTCCTTGAAATTAAGTTTTTTTTAATCAAAAAAATATAATCAGGATTAGGATATATTTGATAATTACTCAATATAAACTCAAACAAACTTATTTTGTTTGTGTAATCCTATGATAAGACAGCAGAATCATCACTGGTTCATCGTCAGTGGTCCTACCCATACACAGACAGGCTACACCAGACTGATCCCAGTGTCAAGTTTTTCTCAGCCAATTTCAAGTTAACTTGAGAAACCTTGAAGCCCTCTCTCTCCTCTATAGTCCTATGCATTTACACTCTTCACATGAGGCTTAGCCACTGAAACTAAGGTGCTATGCATGGAGAGTGTATGGACAGATTTCTCATTCTCCTCAGCAGGAGATAACGTCCATGATCACATGGACATGACAAATGCTTCTCCTCAGCAGGAGATGACGTCCAGGAGAATATAGACATGACAAATCCTGCTGCACAGCACTAGATATATGTGTCTATAGATGCATAAGCATTCATATGCTCTATAATGTAGTTATGAGGTATGTTATATCTTCAAGTTTTTTTGACATAGTCGACTTTCATCCCTGTTACATTGAAAGCATGGTGGCATTCAATGAATGGTTGCAATCTTGAATTTTTAAATGAACATACACACAGACATATTCATAGGCATGAACATGGTGCTCTCCTTCATATAGATATTCATGGATTTCTACTTCTACTAAATATAGATTTCTGTTGGAAGGATTCTGTTACATGGATGTCGATGTCCAGTTTTAGATATATATCCATATAGTGCATTGGAGTGCTATAATGTTGGACTGCTGTATATTTAGATAAGTTGTCAGTGAGTTGTATTTATTTGTTGACATCTGTATTATTTGTTACATGTTGTGTTAATGTTCACAGTCAGCACCTCCCCTCCTCTTTCCCCCAACCCCCCCGCCTCCATTTTTACATATGTGTGTTGATGTTACATGTTACAGGCACCCTATAAAAGTGTAGCGGAACAAAGGGGTGGGCAGACCGCACAATGCACCGATTGTTATTGAAAGCAAACTGCCCCACAGTGTAACAACAAACTCTCCTCTTACTTCTCATCATAAGAACTGCTCTTCCTGTTGCCTTTTATTTTCAAATTGAATAACACAGACTCTACATCAGCAACTATTAAAGGTAGAAGCCAGAGTTCGGTCAATTTTGATCTACCAACAATTTCTCCTAATCACTTGGGACTATTTTAGTCTGACACATGATGATATGATAAAAGCAAAAAAATGAATACTTCATAGTACTAGATTTTGATTTATTGGCAATTGAAGATAGGACACCCTTTACAATAGCCGGCTATGGGAAAGTCTCAGCAGAACGCCCTCACGGTGGTCTCTTTGACCCTCCTGGAATATTCTCAGTGAGTCACTGGGAAGATTCCAGGAGGGTCAAAGAGACCGTCTAGGGGTACTCTCCTGGCCGGGAGCACTGCAGGCCGGGAGAGCATCAGGG
Organism: Harmothoe impar; assembly: GCA_947462335.1. Taxonomy (NCBI): domain Eukaryota; kingdom Metazoa; phylum Annelida; class Polychaeta; order Phyllodocida; family Polynoidae; genus Harmothoe; species Harmothoe impar. The sequence goes on along the minus strand of OX381707.1, from coordinate 4,826,816 downwards.
GGGACATGAGGCCTCCCTGGGGGTTTTTGCTGGTCGGGAGCACTGCAGGTTGTCCCGGGCCTGGTCCGATTTCCTGTTTTTTCAACTATCCTGACTTACATCCCTGAATATACTGCTCCTATATCTACATGTTGTCTAAATAATTGCAGAGTGAACACTTCCCATTCCTGGGAGTGACAAACTGTAACCAGCAGATGAACGACATGCGGTGCCGGACCACCTTCTACACCGCCCTGGGGCGCCTCCTGATGGTGGAGTTGGGCGAGGATGAGGAGCGCTTCGAGCGATTCATGATGCCTCTCACAGGTAAGGGCATGCTTCATGATGCTTTCATGATGCAGTCACAGGTCAGTACATGCTCCATGATGCAGTCACAGGTCAGTACATGCTTCATGATGCAGTCACAGGTCAGTACATGCTCCATGATGCAGTCACAGGTCAGTACATGCTCCATGATGCAGTCACAGGTCAGTACATGCTCCATGATGCAGTCACAGGTCAGTACATGCTCCATGATGCAGTCACAGGTCAGTACATGCTCCATGATGCACTCATGATGCAGTCACAGGTCAGTACATGCTCCATGATGCAGTCACAGGTCAGTACATGCTTCATGATGCACTCATGATGCAGTCACAGGTCAGTACATGCTTCATGATGCACTCATGATGCACTCACAGATCAGTGTATAGGGAGTAATTCATTAGGGAGTAATAGGGAGCAATTCATTTCATTACTCCAACCATGGACAGGGTTGTAGCAGGAGGCGCCAGGTTCGAGTCCTAGAGTCTCCGAAAAGCGCTTTTCCGGAGAAACTTGTGTCCCTTACAAGGTTATAAACCTCATGATACTTCACACAGGTATAGGATGGAGTGGGGCTGACAGATTTGCAACCAAACAAGGGGGTCCAAGCTGAAAAATGAACACTCATACAAAATGAATAGCCCAACTCGAGTATGCTGGAGTATTTAGGAGAGGGCACACTATAAACAACATTTAGTATCAACCATTCAATATTTAAAAATAAAAAGAAAGTTAAAAAGAAAAAGTATAACAGTTTGGCAAATTAAAAATTGTGCATTTTTCCTTTCCTTTTCAAATAGCGGCGTTTGACACACTGACCAATATGTTCCCATCTGACGGAGGATTTAACATGGAAGAAGCCAAAGTGAGTACTGACGTATCATGTTTGACAAAATCAACCAATAACATGCGTAAAAGAAACACACACTTGACTTATAGTTGGGGGTCATATTAAATTAGGAATTATATGCTCTTATCCCTTATGAACCTATGGCAAAGTGCCCCTATGTTATGGTTCAACCCACCTTTTTTCTCAGCTGAAAGTCATCAGCTCTTGTAGATTAATGTTTTGACTTCACATTATACATATAACCTCTGTTTTCAGCGTCAGTTGATTGGCTTGGCGCGTGACTTGCGAGGCGTGGCTCTGGCGTTCAATACCAAAGTGTCCTACATGATGCTGCTGGACTGGATGTATCCTTTCTACCCGCACCACCAGCAATTGTTTCATTATGAATTTAATTTGTGATATTACTGCTATTTAATATCTGCTCAAAAAAAAATTCATTTTCAATATTGAATAAAAGTAAAGAAAATTTAATATCTTTAGTGCAAACCTCAAGATTGAATACAATAGCCTTTGGTGCTTTGAAGCCTATCATCTATACAATGAGAATGGCAATGGCTTGTGACGGAGGTTTGAATAAACTCTAGTCCTGAATAAGTGCCAGTAACTTGGCGTACTAAGTAAAGATATTTTAGGTCAATTATCAATTTTGAATAACTGGTAATTCCAACTCACCCGGCACTACTTTTTCGTGCCGGGTAACCTGGGAGAAGACACCACCGGAAGTAGCCAGTTGAACGAGCGCGCCTGAAGGAGACGGATCAGTAGCTGGAGTGGAGAGGTGAGTTGATCGATTTGGCTTTTATAGCCACTTTTAATTCACCTCTAAATGAGGAAACTATTAGTATTTATACTAGTAGAACACACGGTGTCGAAAAATTCTCACGAAATGATCTTTTTTCTGTCTTTTTAGTGAGTTTCAAGTCGAACACGTGTGAAACCGGTCTGTTCATCATGGCGACTAGCAATCCCAACGGTGCAGGCGAACATGACGATGGTGGGGCCGATGAACGGCCACCAAAGATCAATCAAGAAAACGAGGGAGAAAAGGAACATCAATCCAAAGACGTGGTGGATGATTCATTATCTCTGGAGGAATATCAAGCTCGAGAGAAGCAACTCCAAGCTCGGCTGAAGGAGCGACGACTCGCCCATCTTCGTGACCTAGAAAGACAGGAGCACGAGTGGGAGCTGTCGGGTCAAAGACAGCTGGAGGAACAGCGGGAGCAGAGAAGGCATGAGGAGGAATATATCCGCAGAAGGTACTTGTCTGATCAGTTTAATACGGGGAGTTTTAGAACCCCACCGCCTCCTAGATTGCCGATGGAACCACTTGACAGATGGCCCAGGCACCATGACAGCTATGTTGACAGCTACCCACGTGGCACTGACAGCGGCGCACGTGGTGTTGACAGCGGAGCACGTGGTGTTGACAGCGGAGCTCGTGGTGGCCTATCTGTTAGACAACCGGAGAGAAGAAGGTTTAACTTTACACAACCAACTCCACCTGGGGTGGAGGAGAATGAATACGCTGATTCTTTCCTGTATGGAGGAGAGTCAGAACAAGATTCTGCTTCAGTAGTACAAGAGATTGTAGAAGAAGACAAAGAAAGTGAAGTCAGTGTCAAGTCGACGAAACCAAAAAAGGTGACTGTCAAGAGGCCACATGTTAACGTAGAACCTGCAAGTCAGGCTGCAGCTGCAGCAGCCTCAGGTGGGAACGACGACGCACCTGAACCTGACCCCCTCCAGGCTTGGGAAGGGGGATTTGCTGATAGGTGCAGAGAAGTGGTTAATGAAGCTGCAGGCCAGCCTTTAGGTAGGCCCGTATCTGCAGGCCTACAGAAAGTGGTGAAAACGCTATTCAAGAATACCAAAGAGCTCACTGAGGGAAAGAAGCTGGCTGAATCTTATCCCCCGCCCAGCAACCTGCAGACTGAGCTGTCGACACCAAGAATGGATGAGGCCTATTATAAAAATAATGAGGTCGCACAGGCAGTGAAAAGAGCAGATCGTGAGCTACAACTAACTCAACGTCTACTTATGGGGTCGGTGTCAGCCTTCATGCCCCTTTGTGAGTTGGTAGTTCAGCGAGGAACCAAGGATCCAGAGCTCGACCAACTGGGTCATGATATAGTGGATGCCCTAAGCCTAGCCTTCTACGCCAACACGTCTATTATCCGCAGGAGGAGACAAAGCCTGAGAAATAACATAGACAATGAACTGTTGACACCGATTGTGGAAGGAGATCTGGGAGGAGATTACCTCCTGGGTGACACCGTAGAGGATACGGTAGCGGCAGCCAAGAAAGCCAAGAAGCTCTACAAAGATCTAGCCCCTGAGAAAGAGAAGAAGAAGGAAACTCCCAGGGGCAGAGGTGCAGCCAGGGGTGCACAAAGAGGTAGAGGGCGTGGAGCGTACAACCAGGGTTTTCACTCTCCCCCCCCCCAAAGAGGGCGAGGACGAGGGGGCCACCGAGGGGGCTCCCAGAGAGGGGGCCACAACAGCCCACTGGATGGTCTACACCCGCCCCAACAGAACCCAAACTTCCAGAAAAAGAAGTAGAAGTCACGCCACAGGTTAGTACGTCTCACAATGTTTCTCACTTTGTATTTAAAAATACGCCTGAAAATTTTGAAGGGGGACAGGTACAGCACTCTTTTGAGTTTTGGAAAAAACTCACTAGGGACACCTGGATCCTGGACAATTTAAAAGGAGTACAATTACCATTGTTATGCACGCCAATACAGAAATCCATACCTAGACCGTATAAATTGTGTGCTGAGGATAAATACAAAGCTGACGTAGAGTTATCCAAGATGATTCAGAAAGGCATTGTTGAGACTACCAATAGAGAGCAGGGTGACTGGGTTTCTAACATATTCACTAGACCAAAACCAGATGGTACAGTTAGAATAATTCTAGACCTCACAGAATTGAATAAGTGCATAGAATACCAGCATTTTAAAATGACCTCACTAGGGACCGCCTTGGAAATGCTCAGGGAAGATTCGTATCTCTCCACAATAGATTTGAAAGATGCTTATTTTTCGGTACCGGTAGATACAGAAAATAGAAAGTTGCTGAAATTCTATTGGAGGGGTGAACTTTACCAGTTCACATCACTACCAAACGGACTGTCCTGTGCACCCAGAGTGTTCACAAAGATATTAAGCCCTATTTTTGCACAAGCTAGATTATGCGGAATTGAATGTTTTCCGTATATTGATGACATCTTCGTCTGTGCTGACACAGAGGAAGAGTGCAAGAGGGGGGTGAAGGTACTTTGTGAATTACTGGATGGTGCAGGATTGGTAGTACACCCAGAAAAGTCGCAGCTGAAACCACAAAAGAAAATGAAATTTTTGGGGTTTGAAATTGACACAGTACAAATGAATGTAACATTAACTGATGACAAAGTAGAGAAAGTAGAGGAAGAAATCTGGGACTTGTTAGGACAAGCACGACCTACCATCAGACAGTGTGCCAGGGTGATAGGCTTGTTAGTAGCCTATACACCTGGGGTAGACTATGGGCTGGCTCATGTCAAAGACATAGAGAGAGACAAAGACGCGGCGCTGGTTAGGACTAGAAGGGATTTTGAAGGAACCATGACATTGTCAACAAAAGCAAAATCTGATCTAGCTTGGTGGCTCACACACATAAGAGTAGCTCAAAGAAAGATTCGGGCAGAAATTCCAGATCTTAACATTGACACAGACGCTAGCATGTCAGGCTGGGGTGCTTATGCACAAAATACAGCGGTAGGAGGTAGATGGAGATTATCTGAAATCGAACACATCAATGTGTTAGAGTTGGAGGCAGTATATCTGGGACTACTTAGCTTCTGTAGGAAAGGAGGACTACATGTACATGTCAGGACAGATAATACAACCGCAGTAGCCTATGTCAGAAAAATGGGCGGGGTCAGATCCAAAAAATGTGATGACGTTGCCAGAAAAATCTGGGGTTGGGCCGAACAAACTGAGTCTTGGATAACTGTATCTCATGTACCGGGTATACTCAACACAGATGCTGACAGGGCGTCAAGGGAGTTCAAAGACAACTTAGAGTGGTCTTTGAATCCACTGATCTTCAAGAAGATTTGTGATAGATTTGGAACTCCTGACATTGATTTATTCGCGTCGAGGGAAAACTTCAAATGTAGGGAATATGTGTCAAGGTCGCTAGACCCATTCTCAATACATGTAGATGCATTCACAATGAATTGGAATAATCTACAAGCATTTGTTTTCCCTCCTTTCAGCCTCATAAATCGGGTACTACGCAAAATGGAGGAAGACCAACCTCACAGTCTCATCCTCGTAGCACCAGACTGGGCAACAGCACCATGGTACACCAAGCTGGCCACCAAAGCTCAGCGGATCATGAAGATAGGACGCAAGAGGAGGAACATCCTCCCAAACGAGGACTGCCAAAAGAACTTTCCAGCAGGAATAGGGCTAATTGTTTCACTGTTCTTAAAAACCGTCTAATTTACATGGACGGATTTGACCAAAATACAGCAGCATTTATTTTGGAAAGCTGGGAAGGGTCAACCCAAAGTTCTTACAATTCCTACATAAACAAATTTTATGTTTACTGTTTGATTAATGGCATTGACAGAAAGAAGCCAAGAGACTGTCATATTTGTGCTTTCTTACATTCCATGTTCAATGAGGGTTACTCATATGGTGCAATAAACACCGCTAGGTGTGCACTTTCAGTTCTGTTACCAAGATCCCCACAGGGGGAAACAGTTGGGAGTCGTTATTGGGTTTCGAGAATGTGCAAAGCAGCACACAAGAAGAGGCCACCAGAACCAAAGCATACAAAGTTCTGGGATGTGGGCAAGGTCTTTAATTTGTTGAAAACATGGGGACCAAGCAGAAAACTGTCTCTCGAAAAATTGTCCAAAAAATTGTTGATTTTAATTTTATTGGTAACAGGACAAAGAGGGCAGGTTATAAAGGCGTTAAACATCTCAAAGCTTATCCAAGAGGATGATGGAGAGGTTCATTTTGTGTTAACAAAGCTGATGAAAACAGCACGTACGGGGGAGCCCTTGGTTACTCTGAAATTGAAAACATTTGACAAAGACAAACGTTTGTGTGTAGTACGTACGTTGAAAACGTACCTTGAGCGTACAAAGAATCTCCGAAGAGGAAAAGGAGAAAACAAAGATCAAATTGAACTTGAACTATTCTTGTCATTTATATCTCCACATGATGCAATCAGCAGAGATACGGTATCACGTTGGGTTGTGAGTGTACTGAAAAGTGCAAAGATTGTTGACTGTGCACATTCTACCAGAGGGGCTGGAGTGTCGGCAGGGGCAAAACTGGGGGTTTCTACCAACCTGCTCCTACAGTATGGGTCTTGGAAAAACCAAACAACCATGGCAAGACATTATCTGAAGCCGATTGAAGATGACACCCAGGCTACACTGGGAGAGGTCCTTCTGGAAGAATTTTCATGAATATCATTGAAAATGATGTTGATTATTGTTGTGTTAACAGTATGAACGTTAAAACGGGTCATTGTTGTGATTTGTACTATGGCAAAGCCAAATTAGATTGAATTAGGTTATCTCCTTTTGGAGATGTGTTGAATTGGTAATAAAATTGCCCTTGTTTAAACACGAGTTACTCCAATTATTTGGGGACTGATCCTAGTTCACGGGTAAAAATAAATAAGAGCTTTAAAGTTCTCCCAGGTTACCCGGCACGAAAAAGTAGTGCCGGGTGAGTTGGAATTGAAAATTACCCGATTAATTTTAATTATGAAGGGGAATTAAGATTCTAACGAGCCCTAAGGCACTACGTGAGTGCCCGGGGGACATGGGCCCACCCTACCTTCCCCTACATCAACCTGAATTAAACAAATCATATTTGAGTTAGAGGTAATTTTTAATTTAGCTTAGGGTACTGATTTATTCTTACCCTAGGCGCACCCGCTCCAGTAACTGGCTACTTCCGGTGGTGTCTTCTCCCATGTCCCCCGGGCACTCACGTAGTGCCTTAGGGCTCGTTAGAATCTTAATTCCCCTTCATAATTAAAATTAATCGGGTAATTTTCAATTCATATTCTGTAATCCATTCATCCTGTCAATGCCTAGACTTAAAGCCTCTCTCGTAATTCTCTATAATATGACATACAAAGTCTGTTCAGTGCCTCAGCACCCCTTGTTAGTGGCCCTTAACACCACCCCCAGCTACCCCATGTACACCCCGATCCTGATCCGGGCACTAGAGGTCTGGTACCACGACCCGGCCGTGACCTCCCCCATACTGAAGCTGTTTGTGGAGTTGGCACAGAACCGGTCCCAGCGCCTGCAGTTTGACGTCTCCTCACCCAATGGCATCTTACTGTTCAGGGAAACCAGCAAAGTTATAACGGGTTATGGTAAGGATCTCACTCTATGATACAGGCCTATAGACATTTAACCCACGGTTGACAGCCAATACAATGGGTTTCACACCTTAGTTATTTTCACATAACCGAAGGTTAAGTCAGATAGACAATGGTTATGAAAAGGGTATTAGAATTAACCAGTTTGCTGGTAGGGCGACTTGGGCTTCGCCCTCGTCTGGCCCCACCAGCAAGCTGTGGTTAAAGGCGCACTGAGCTCAGGACCTAGCCCTGCCGAGTTTTGTACGCAAATGACGTCGTGGGTTCAGTGCGCCTTTAATTCTACATACCTTTTCATAACCATAGTCTATCTATTACATAGACCAGTATACAATTATGCCACTATATGTACCCATATGGCTTTTCCTATACATAGTACACTACATGCATACAAGACCTCTATCCTATAGGCCAAACTGTATTTAGCCCCCCTGAAGATAGAACCCTATGGGAAATACATACTGGCCTATTTGCACATAGTTCTTATCAAGGAAGTCTGTTGTGTTGAGATATATCTATACCTGTATCTAGACCAGATGTTTTACCATTCCACATAAAGTTCCTTGAATTTCAAACTTGACTTGTGTGACAAGAATATTAGATATCCACAAAATTTCACATGTTTGACTGATATTTTACTTAACAAAATGCTGTTTTCAATGCTTATCTCGCAGTGACTAGCAAAATTACCAGGAAATGCATAGCTGTAATGTGTGGTCACTGATTTACACTACACAACATGTGTGGTCACTGATTTACACTACATTACATGTGTGGTCACTGATTTACACTACATTACATGTGTGTTAACTGGTGTACATTCCATGTATGTGTGTTAATTGAATGTACATTTACCTGTTCACGTATCCTGACGCTGAGGAAGGTCCCAATGGACCAGCTCTACCCACTGAAGCTGAATCGTTAATCGTGCTAACTGATGTACATAATGTGTGTTAATGTATTTTAGGTTCACGTATCCTGACGCTGGGGGAGGTACCTAAAGACCAGCTCTACCCGCTGAAGCTGAAGGGCATCTCCATCTGCTTCTCTATGCTGAAGGCTGCACTCTCTGGGAACTACGTCAACTTCGGCGTCTTCCGGCTCTACGGCGATGATGCTCTCGAAAATTCCCTCGGCACATTCGTCAAACTACTATTATCTATATCACAAAGCGATCTCCTAGTAAGTGGGTCTACTCAAATATAAAAATATACAGGAGTAATCTGGCAGGAGGGTTGGGCTGAACGGATTGGCATGAATCTCTGTCCTGGATAGGTGTCACATGTTATTTTCATTTTATATAAAGGGTATTTTAACAGGAAATTTAATTTCATCCAATAAATTTCAGAAAATGGAAGACACTTATTTAGTGGGCAATGTAGTGGTCCATCTATCATTGTTAGTCATCTTTCGAGTGAACACAAGTACAAGGCACAATGGTATTTATATCGCACAATTGATGGGCAACATATGATGGATGGAGGGGTAGACCCCTTCTAGTGGAACACTGGTTTCAACTATACAACATATTGTTGTATATTCACTATGTATTAAGTTATCTTTATTCTAATGTACAGCCCCTGTGCTCATCTCTGTACCCCAAGTTGAGTTAGTTACTCAGCCTATTGGTATATACAAACTCTGTACCGTGTTATCCATGCTTCATGTTATAACCCCTGTGCTTGTCTCTGTACAGGACTACCCCAAGTTGAGTCAGAGTTACTACGCGCTGTTGGAGTGTTTGGCGCAGGACCACATGTCCTTTATATCCAACCTGGAGCCACAAGTCTTCCTCTACATCCTCTCCACCATCTCCGAGGGACTCACAGCTCTAGGTAAGCCTTAGCTACATCCTCCATCTCTGAGGAACTCTACATGGGACTTTAACCCTTTAATTTAATGCAGAATATTCCAGAAGTTTGGAATTTTGCTAGCTCAAAGGGTCACCCCTGTAATTTGACAATGGTGTAGATAAGATGTCTTTACATTTAACAATATGGAAGGGGTTCTCAGGCTCTAGATCCATCCCATTTCACCCAGCCGTTTTCTCAGTGTATGTTCATGTTGGTTAACCTGTTTTCAGCGTCAGTTGATTGGCTTGGCGCGTGACTTGCGAGGCGAGGCTCTAGACCCATCCCATAAAAATCTCAAACACCAGCCGGAGTAGGAATTTTGGCACCCTTCAAAACCCAGTCATATGCCTGTTAAGGACAGCTTTAGGTAAAGTGCTTGTATGCACTTTGTTGATATATGATGCATGCATCCATGCAACCTACTGTGAGTACTTGGTAGGGCTACACTCATTCCTCATGAAGACCCTCCCAAAATGTTCAGCATTATCCCATGGACAGCCATTAGAAAGTCTTATAAACTTGATACGTTGTTCTCTTCCTCACCAGATACCATGGTATGCACAGGATGTTGCGCCACCCTAGACAACATAGTCACCTATCTCTTCAAACGATTGACCAAGAAACAAAAGAAACCTCATCCAAACGCAGTACAGGATTCTGATGCTTTCCTGCGCATTCTAGAATTAAATCCAGAAATTCTCCACCAGGTATGTGATATCATCGTGCCAAAAAAATTGCCTTCAACAGTATTATCCCTAACTGCAACATATTTCAGTTTAAATTGGCCTGACTTTGTGAATGATCAAATGAACATAACCTCAGCATATATGGACATAACAATAGATAGGATAACACCTATTTTATGAAAGTTTTGCTAGGAGGTTGATATCCATAACACTAACTATATTCAACTCATCACTAAATGTTAAACGAGGGGATAATACCTATATTAAGAAAATGTTGCTAGGAGGTTGATATCCATAATACTAACTATATTCAACTAATCACTAAATGTTAAACCTGTAGACCTTTAACCTGTACATGGTGTATTGCTTCACGATGTGCCCTGTTGCTGATCAGTGTATTCTGTCCCAGATGCTGTCCACGGTACTGAACATCATCATGTTTGAGGACTGTCGTAACCAGTGGTCCATGTCGCGGCCGCTGCTAGGCCTCATACTGCTCAGTGAAGATGTAAGTAACAAGTGGCTCAGGGAATCGATCCTCCATTTCCCGATTTCCATTTTCCTACATTACAGTGGCACAAGTTTAAAAAAAATTCAGTAGACAATATCCCGGCTTTCCCTACCGATCTTCTCCTCTTGTCCTCCACATGACTCCTTTCTGACTCCGGAGAATACTTTTTTCAAGTTTCTTCTTTTTTGCACAGCCTCTATATGCCTTTGTGTGCCTGCCCCAACCACTTTGGGGGGCTAAGCTTAAAACATACCAACCAACCAACAAATAAATGTTCTCAGAGTGAAAATCTCATCAGACAGTGATTATGATAGAATCGATAATCAAAACATTAATAATGTCATACCCTATTGAGACATGGCACTAGCTTGAGTTTTGTTTGTATCCAGTACTTTGCCAAATTACGAGAGAACCTGATTGCGACGCAGCCCGCAGATAAACAAGCTACCATGACGGTCTGCTTCGACAACCTGATGGAGGGAATCGACCGCACGCTTCTTACGAAAAACAGAGACAGGTGAACAACTTTTCTCTGTATATATTAATATCAAGACGATGATATTTTATTGTTATTAACCTCCCTCATGGGCAGAAACAATTTTCTAAAAATCAAATATAAGGCTTTACCCCTCACTAATTTTTCAACAAGTGTCTGCAATCAATTTCATGCTTGTCAATATCCCCAGCATGCAAGTCCTCCAGAAGTTGCCATTACTAGTTAGCATAACATAATATAAGCTACTGCATTTCCATCTTGACATCATGATATGTACCCATCATTATCTCATCCGCTATGCGGTACCAACGTTAATCATTGATAATGAAAAGGCATCATCTTTTTTGTCATAACATGTACCACAAATTGTAATTTTTCTAACTTGGCAATAAACCCTTCAAGCCTAAAAAAAAAGAAGAGCGTAGTTTTACTGTAATGATTTTCAAATTCTATGAAAATTGGATGGCAGATATATCAAATTTCAAACATATTTGATCTTTTCCTCCTTTACATTCCATTCTCAGGTTCACCCAAAACTTGTCGGTGTTCCGGCGAGACATCAATGACTCTCTGAAGGCTCCGAGCGCCAACACAGCCATCCTGTCCGGTCAGAGCGACATGATGAGCTAGCTGGCCGCCCTGCAGCAGCCACACCCCCACCCGCTCCTCCACCCCCCACCAGGGGGCCACCCCCACCCCCCGGGGGGCAGGGGCAGACTTACACGCAGGAAACGCGCTTTTCGCTTTGACCTGTGGGGGGCCGTGGATGCTGAGCCAGTACTCATGTAGTAGGAGCAACCTGCTGGCTGGGGGTCAGTCGGTCGGACACATTGTTACATGCACAGGATGAACGCTTGTAAATGATGGGGCACCTCCCCACACAGGACAATGGACATAGTTGGAGCATTACCACTTATTTCTTCACTACACACTACCACAAGAGACTGGCCGCACTGGCACTAAGAGTGTGTCCTATATTCCACCGTCTTTGATCCATATTAGGCAGTTTAGACTTGTATAGTATAGAAGGAGTGCAAGGGGTGTGGTCTGTACGTCGCCTTATATGCAGTAGAGGAACGCCAAAGGCTTTTCTTTACATTTTCATAGTGTATGTCATATTCATTGAGAGGTCATCATTATGGGCCAGCACTGCTGTGCCTTGCCTACCATAAGGCAGAGTTATATCATTCTCATCGAATCATTTCATCCCAAGCGTGAGAGAGCATTAGTCGTGTCACTGAAAACTAAAGCTGGGTATTGTGTTGCTTGTTTGTACTTTTGAGGTAGTTTGCATGGTGTAGATGTGTTACATGCGAGTCCTTCAGAGGGCGGATAATGATACTACAGAATGTGATATAACATGTAAGAAAGTAACAAGTCTTGAATCATATTTTTGCTAATCGAGAGCACTCATATGTTAATGAGAGTGCGTGCAGGCACCAGAGAGGTTAGTCATGTCTGTACGAGGGTATGTCTAACGTACCCATCTGCCGACGCTTACAGTAGAAGACCATTGTGTGCTTGGGCTAATGCACAGACGGACTAGACGCGTGCAGATATTGTTTGTACAACGTATTAACAAGTACACATCAGGAACTTCGTTAGTTGTGGTAATTTGAGATTTTGATAATTTTCTGTTTCTAGGAAAGGAAAGATAAATGGTAAAGGGAATAATTAATAAGAATGACATTGTAAAACCTGGTGATATGAATAAAAGTTTAAAAGATGCTATAATTAATCATGTCAAGACAAAAGAAATGAACGGAATTACTTTAACTTTTAAAGATTCTATGTTGCCTTAAAGCAACACAGGATTGGAAAGTAAATCACCATGTTGAACCTCCAGGAGTGTGTTAACTCCATAGGGTTGTCATGATGCAAGAAGGCATTGTGTCGATAAAGCATATTAAAGCACTATGCTGCCCTTGCAGGGTGAAAGTTGGTAGGAGCAGAGGTGGGTTCGTGATGGGAAGGTTCTTGGTCCTTCAGTATAGGTGCCAGACAGGTGTACCATGTTATCCTACACTTCAATAATGGGCACAATGTACAAGTCATTTAGAAATTTACTTGATATGTATTTTGATAGTGCTGAGAGGAAAGTAAGGAAATCATTTTGTATTGCCTATTCAACCAAATTTTGAAATACAATGACCAGCAGAGTTTGGGGGTTATCCTGTAATATTAATTAATACTGAAAGATATTCTGGATTTGAACATGAATTGTTTTCCCCACTGAACCACCATCAAATCCTGGTGACTGTTCCCTGGCCACATTTCCTGACCTTCAGAAACCCTGCTTCTAGCTGTATGGAGAAACACTGACATTTTGATTGTTCAATTTTCATTGTACATGTTCTCATTAGCCACGATGTCTGAAGATTCGGTATACAACAGAGCGAGTGCCGATCAACCTGCTGGCAGATTTGTGCATATACGGTTTACTTGCATATGGTATGTAAATACAAGGTTGTTAAAAATCTGTAGTGAAATTGAGATTCCATCACTACTGGCATAAATTGATGGGTATTTGACCAGACAATTATTTCACATTAGGTGTATAAATAAGATGATGGCTGTAACAAATGAGACAGATTAAAGTAAAATTGTGCCAGTTAGTTTAATTTACCATTGGGTGTTACTAGGGAAGGTTGTGTACCACATTTCGGCTACATTTCATTGATTACAGCATGTCAACTGTCAATAAAGAATTAGGTGAAAGTCCAATGTCCGAGTTTTCCATTACAATCCACCCATCCTGAACCAGTCTGCATATATATATTTATTATATATATCAAGTTTGTCAATAAGATGTAGAAGAATGCTGGGATATTTATAAGGAAATTATTGGTGGAAACTTTTATATTTCTTGTTCCATTAGAAACTTAAGAATTGGATACCAAGAGCAATCACGATCTGCTTGGTCAAATCATAGAGAAAAATGATGCCCTGAGACTGGCAAGGAGAACTGATTCTTTGTTACATTTGTTTTTGAAAAATAAATGTCAAATGAATGTTAAAAGGGCAAAAGAAACTTAATTGTTGAAGAGGTAGAGACAAACAAAAAGGACTTAAAAATTCTGGTCTTCAATGAAAAATCTTGCACCGGGTAAGGGGAAAAAATCCAAGCAAAATAATTTAGAAAAAGGTAGTGTATGTATCGCCACCAAAGATGTTGCAAATTATATTAACATTTATTTCTATTTATAGTTGCTGGTACCATTGACATCCCTGAGAAAATTAGAGAAAAAACAAAATTTAATGGTAGGTCTATGAAAAACTTTAATGGAGAAAATCTTAAAAATCAATTCCTTGCTATTGACTGGAATACTTTTTATAAGATGAATGATCCACAAAATTTATGGTCCTTCTACATAAATTCTCTATTACAATTACTTGATGTCATGTGCCCCTTTAAAAATTTCACAATTTTGAAACCAAAAGAGGAGTGGGTTGACCCGCCTTTATTGGAGCAAATTGCTGAAAAGGATAGGTTACTGTCTAGGTCATATAAGACTAAGAAATTACCTGATAAAGAGGCGGCAGCAGCTGCTAGAAGGAAAATAAGTGAAGATGTCCATGTAACACGTGAGAATTTTATTAACCACTTGACAGAGGAGTGCAGAAATGACTCAGCAAGATTTTGGAGAGAAATTGCAAAGTTGTTGCCCTCCAAAAAGTCAAAAAATGCTGACATAAATCTCATTGATGATGATGGTAATGAGGTTTCGGTAGAGAGTACACCAGACTATGTCAATTCATATTACACAAATATTGGTAAGAAATTAGCTGAAAATCTTAATGACCCCTGGTCATATGATGGTGCTACTAATGATGAAACTTCAATATCAGAAATTACAACTAATGAAAATGAAATTTTGAAATTTATCGCTGACATCTCAATTTCAAAGTCTTCTGCTGTCAAGAATGTTAATTCTAATATTCTCAAAATGATCTTTCTTGTGACTGGGAAACAACTTGTTCATATTTTCAATTGCTCCTTGAAAACTGCTAAAGTGCCAGATGATTGGAAGTGTGCAACAATTATTCCCATACACAAAGGTGGAGACAGGAGACTAGTCTCCAATTACAGGCCTATTTCATTACTTGCACTGCCGGGAAAAATTTTAGAAAAAATTGTTCATTCAAATTTGATGTCATTTATGGAAGATAATAACTTATTTTCAAAATTTCAATATGGGTATAGAAAAAATATGTCAACCATTACATCTGTAGGTGCTATAACTGATGACATATTATCAAATAAAAATGTAGGAATAGACACAATAGCAACATTCTTTGACCTAAAAAAGGCATTTGATACCGTTGATCACAAAATATTAATATCTAAAATGCAAAAATTGGGAATAAAGGGTAAACTATTAGACTGGGTTAGAGATTATTTAACAAATAGAGTCCAAAAGACCAGCATTGCAGGTAGATGTTCTAGTGAGCTTACTGTTGAATGTGGTGTACCTCAAGGTTCAATACTTGGACCTTTATTATTTTTGATATACATCAATGATGTAGATGTGACTGAAAATGGAGCATCCATTAGTCTGTTTGCAGATGACACAGTCATTTATGTTTCAGACCATAATCAAGATAGGGCCGTTGTTAAAATGCAAAATTGTATTGACAAATTTGTAAAGTGGTGCAGCAAAAATAAGCTTACTGTTAATATTGGGAAAACAAAATTTATGGGCTTTGGGAGTAAGAAATGTTTCAAAAATACAAACCTTTTTATAAATGGGGAAAAACTTAATAGAGTCTTCACTTATAAGTATTTGGGAATAATTTTAGATCCAAGGCTAAATTATGAAATATTTATGAAAAATCAAATGAAAACAGTAGCTTATAGAACATACCAACTAACTAAAATAGCAAGGTTTCTGAGTACAGAAAGCCTGTTGAAAATATACAAAGTATATATTATGCCTATCTATGATTATGGTGACATATTATACATCAAATCGGGTAGTACACTGTTAAGTAAGATGCAAAGAACACAGAACAGGGTTCTGAAAGTGTGTTTGAAACTCCCTATGCTTACATCGACTGATTTAATACACAGTAAAGCTAAGATTAATTATTTATCTGATAGAAGAATTTCACATGTATACATTGAAGGTCACAAAAGGTCATGTAATAATAAGTATGTTAAAACAAGTATTGTTAATACGAGAAGTGCAGACGGAATATTATTATCAAATAAGCTTCCGCATTGTGAATCATATAAAAGGAGCCTGGAGTATACAGTCTCTACTTTATGGAATAGTCTACCAGCAGATAAAAGGAATATAAAAGACAGAAATTTCTTTAAACTTCAGTTAAAATGGGAGTTAAAAGGAATGATCCCTAAAGAAGGGGATTTAACATAGTTGCATGTCTTGCAAAGGACAAAACAAATTTTTACTAATAGTGCCTAGTTGTTATTGAGTGACTCCAGTTCTCTATCTTCTATACAAAAACAAAATAATTACTACTGATCTTAAGTGATCGTCAATCCAAATGACATTAATCTTGTCTAATTTGATACTTCTGTTGGATGATAATGGTGAGACCTAGATACGTCATAATCTCTGTAATATACCGTGTATAACTAATATAACTTATAGCGCTTACTTGTAAGAAGCTTATACATATAGCATTGTAAAACAATATGAGCTCAGATATCCATGCCATGTATTTGTTGAATGTCCTCCTATATTTCTGTCTTGATACAATTGTATATATACTGTAAATAACTAAACATGAATCTTGTAAATATTGCTAATTATTTATAATGAGTGTAAATATTGTTAATTGTTATTTATAATGAGTGTACATAGAGGTAATCAATTATAAACGTCTATTATATATTAGGCGATTACCATTATTAAAATTATAATATATAATACTGGATGATATAACTAGTAAACATGCAGGTGGCTAACGAAAACAGAAAGCATACTTCTAGCAGCAGCCTATTCTCTATAGAAATTTTGACAAATGATGATATCACGTGTCTAGGGAAATGTCTATTGTAAACAGTGTAATTTTATTACATTATCTATGTATTGGACATATATTATTACGGAATTAGTGCATCATTATTGCCGGCATACAGCGATGACTTGTACTTCACTGATAAATCCTATATGAGAATAAATACTTTGAAACTTGAAACTTGGTATAGGTCCTGATATACTAATGCTTGGACGTTCAATGGAACTGAAGCCCAATCTGTTATGGGTGACTTTGTCGCGACAAAGGAGGATGTATTAAAGATCACAAAGGATATCGGTAATGAAATAAATTCTCATCAGTAGATTATATTTCTAGCAGGGTTTTCAAAGCCTCAGTTGAAAAGATCTCTGCTCGAAAAACTTCTAGAACACTACATGGCACTACATTGCATAACTTTATGTATTGGGTATATATTTCTCTAAATTTGTAGAAATCTAGATGAGGATAGTTGACCCAAATAGATGAAACAAGGAAAATATAAAGTACTTCCTGATTTAACAACTTGATGTATCAAGGCTATTACTGGATACCAGTCTGTGGATTAAGGTGAACACGACAATAGAATATGGCGTTAAACCCGGCACACCCAGACTGAAGTATATAATTATTAGAGTTTGTCCGTGTAATAAAGTATAACGGTTGCTGCTGGCCACATGGAGCGCATCCGTGACACTGGTTTGGCGAGATAGATAAGGGCAGTCATCCGGCCTATTTTTTGCACAAAATGTATTACTCATTAACTAGAATCACTGGTTAAATGCATAATCTCAAGGTTAGGGTAGTAAGCTCAGACTGGCATGTGGCTTAGCCTACTACTCCAGTGGGATGCCGGATTGATAAAAAAATGCGGCTCCGGCTCTGCGCATACTATGCACGCCTGCCTGTTTGGGGTTCATCCCCACGCGCTTAATCAGTTTCTTCAAAAACTTAAGCAATGGTTGGAAAGTAAGCGGGACCAACCGATCGCCCTTCCTCACGAAAAGAACAGAGGTGAGTCTGGGGCAGCCAGATTATCAGTTCAGCAAAGAGGCAGCACATAAAGGCGAGTCGGTAGTGTAGGTGATTGGAACTAAATGTTCTCACTGCCAAACTGGATAGTCTTTGAACTGCTGATGCGAAGTAATAGGCCCCACGAGTAGAACTTAACTGAACCTCTTCTGAGGAAGTGCCCCAAAGTGTCGCCCAATTTGGAGGTAACCAGGTTACTCTTCCGTAGCAGCGATCGGAAACTCGTTATTAAGCACGCCCACATCATGCACTCGTTGTAGTCCAACAGATCTTTTTTTTGACATATCAAGTAGACTGTAACCCTGATAGGCACCGGGTCCTCTAGTATCCTGCGAAGGCCACTTAAAGCCACCCTGAAGGCGAAGTCCTACCTGATGTGCTGTACGTCATAACCAAAGTAACTGTTTAAACTGATTACGCCACTCACGTAATTGTCTTTCGTGCTATACTTCAGACAATCTGATAAAAACATTATGTAGCGAGACATTGTCAAACTATCCGTAGGTAATACTCTGGTTGGCCTGAAATCCCTGGTAGCTTTGGGAACCGCTCCCAAGGCGTGCACACAGGTGGGTTTCTCTCGCGACACGCAAACTCTTTCAAGAGTTTATCAATAAAGTCAAAAATATATAGCGGTTTAAAACTATATCTATTTAAGAGTAACACCAATGTTAACTAAGGGAGTGGGCTATGTCTGTATAACGTGTTATTTGATTATTGTATTTCCATTACATCTTGTGTTCAAATTTTCCAAATTGTAATTTTGACCCAAAATATGGATTCTACACCCTAGGAAACCCTAAAATCCATGTATTACACAAGCAAATCAGACAATCTTGAGTATCTGGTGGCCATCTTGGCAGCCATCTTGGAATTTCCCAAATTGTAATTTTGACCAAAAATATGGATTCTACACCCGTCCTACATCTCTACCAGAAGCTCTCATTTGGCCTGTAACCTGGTGTACCGTGTTACCCCTCCGCTGACCCCCCCCCACCCCCGTAGCCCCCCCCACCCACTTCGCTACACTGCCCTGTCACCTTTTGCCGCCTGCCAGGTGAGAGGTGGTGGAGCGGTGTGTATCCGGGGGGGGGGGCAGTGGTGTCCAGAAACGGGAATGGTCAACCGAGGTCAGTAAATGAGGTAGGTGTGTGTGTGGGGGGGGGGGGATCCACATGTGGTATACACGTGTGCCTGTCCTGCCTGCTGGACAGGGGTGACGAGGTACAGCCCACTTGACCACCGCCTGCCAGACTTGCCGACTCAGCGTTCCGGCTCAACAACCCTGACTTTTGCACAAACAAACTAGGCCCAAAGGAATGGTGAGCTATGAATTTTGGAAAAGATCGGAAGAAATGCCACACTTTACACCAAAATATTGCTTAGATGGAGAGTGTTTTGAAGAAACTAGTGACATATATCATCACCATTTTTTGTATAGAATACAACTGAAAAGGAATTAAAGTGATACAGATGTGCAAACATGTCCAAAATTAGCTTCTCCAAAGGTTCACTTTTTTTTGGCAGAATCTCAGGTTTTTCTCAAAGAAATCTCTTATTTTAGGTGATAAACTTTTTTTTTTCCCATTTCTTTTGACAGATACAGATACCTGAGGTGTTTTGCAACAGAATGATATAGCTCAAATAGTTCACATGATATTGCATAAAGGTGTAACGGATGAGAGAAAAGACGTCTGCACGAAAAAAGAGGGTGACTATATAAGAGTGGGCTTGACCTAGTTTCACAGCGTTACAGAGAACATAGCCCACTCCAATTATCCACCAAAGCTGAAGAATATTTTTTTACCTTGTAACTGTCTACCAGTGCATGAGGGTCAACCCTCTTGAACCCATGTAGGACACCATCTAATATAAAGTGACAGTCTTCATCTATGACACCGTGTCCCAACATGTCCCTCCAGCCTGTCGGCTTCAACTGTGACATGACACCCTGAACCTTGTGTCTGCAGTTGATGTCCCATAGTGGAATATAACCGTTATAAATGTCTAGTAGGGCCCCTATACTACTTGTGCACACAAGCTCTTCACATGTATGGGAGTGAATGTCCTCCATACACGAGGTGCCGACATCGCTTTGCTGCGCGCGGAGTCGTGCTCGTCCTCGCCTCACGCGTTACGCTGCTGGCTCCCCGGTTGGCCGTAGTTCTGGGCTTGTTGGCCATAATAGGGATGCTGCTGACTGTGACCATGAGGCGTGCCCATGAGGCGTTGAGCTACGTGGTATCCCAGGATGAAGCGCATCATTCACATTTGTAAACAAAGCCGAATCCGGTAGGAGGTAGGTGGAGGCTGCCAACTTGCTACTCCGGGAGGAATTGTGGCCGACTGCAACCACTGCGGTGCCTCCACTGTCGCACCCCGGCCAATATTGGGCCCCTCTTTCGATTGCGACAAGTCTAAAATCGCCTCCTTTCGGCTAAAAAACGTGAAAACTGGCCAGGTTCACATTGTTTTCGTCTTCCCGGAAGTGAGGCGCTGACAGAGATAGAATGCTCTGGTCCACGCTGTCCTCGCTGTATCCCTTGCGAGTGGCGTCCGCTAGTACCCCGCCCGGTGTAACCGAGGGCCTGTCCCCAAGGCGTCTCGGACCGTAGCAAACGCTCTCCGCTGCCCGACACCCCTCCCACGGTCGCTTCAGCAATAGAAGCCTCCAGGGTAAATCTCTTTGCGGACACTCGTATACCAGCTAACTCTAATTCTACCTCTCTCAATTTCCTCTCCTTTTGCCATCTTTCCTCCATTGCGGACTCTTTCATCTTAGCTTCCTCCAAATAGACCATTCGAGCATCCAGTTCGACATCTGTCATGGTTTTTAGGTTCTCGGGGGATTGTTGGCGGTCCAAAGTCCGGCGGTGTGACGGAGTCTCGGCCGGTCTCCAGTCCCCCCTCGGGGCCGCCATTGCCGGCCTCTGCCGGCAGCTAAGTCCTGGTTCAGAGTTTCCTCCCTGTTGTGTGCCCCTAGCTGGGTTGGGCACCCCACAATGCTATGCAGTTGCCATTATAGGTGCCATTACAGGCCACACAAACCAGCATTTCCAAATGAAAATTATGCCTTAAAAAAAAACAACAAGTTGCTGTTGCTTTGCCTGCTTGCTGTTGCTCATTCTTGTGATGAAAGGTCTGATCAGATACTGTAAACGTAGATATTTTTGTGCAGCTATATTTTCGCGCACCTAGCATATAAAGGCATTTTCGCGCATTGATCAAGTGATCTTTAGCTACATGCCAGTTTTTACGGTTTTTCAATCGGACAATTATTAAGGATATTACAGCCTTAAATTATTGTTCAAATATTTTGCCCCTCCAAGCCCCTTCCAACTTTGTGTGGCAGTGGGGGGGGGGCTTAATTCTTCTATTGCGGAAATATATAGCATTGTATTATCTATCGTTATTTTTAATACAAGTTGTCAGGATGAGACATTTTTTAGGATTTATTTTTAAGATTATGAGGTGTGATGTAAGGGGATCTCAATTGATGGATTGGTTATTTGATAGTGCACAACCAACATCTGTCTAATCAAGCCATAATCAGTTATCTTTTTTCATACAAATAATTCCCACCTAGCCTTTCAAATGATACCAATTCAGATAGCTGAAGGTCATTAGGTTTTTCTTATGCCCTTTGGTGATGCCCTACACTAGGGAAAATCTGAAGGGTTGTACCATTATGATAGGGTCAGTCTAGGCTCTATAAGCAGCCCTGTCTACTCGTCCTATCCTCTATGAACGGCAGCCAGTGAGAGCGCAGCCCGTGAGAGAGGTGATACTTAATCTAGGGTCAGTCAGGGTTCTGGAACACAACTTTTTGTTTGTTTGGCCTATTAATTGAGTCTCTACTGCAGTGCAATATAGAGTGCCAGACATCATTGGAAAGCTAATTATTTGTGCAATATTTTTGCAAACATCATATTTTTGCGCATATACCCTGTGTGCGCGAAATGCGCGAAAATATGTACTGAGCCAAAATTAATACGTTTACAGTATTTCCCGACTAAACAATATTGCGGAACACTACATGGCACTACATTGCATAACTTGATGTATCGGGTATGTCTTTCTCTCATGTGTGATGAACACCTAATCCCTGCTAGCACCACTCGTCTCAATTACATCATTATCATGTAAAACTGATGTGTTTCTCATAATTTTTACGTAATATTCACATGATTTAGATGAGTGGTGCTAGTAGGGCATCAAATGCCTGACACCTCCATTGCTTGGCCCACTGTGAAGTGTTAGATACAGCATATATCCTGTCTGCCGTCAGTGACAAGAAGTAAGTCTGTGTAGTGTTAGATACTGTTTGCCACCACCTCCACCACCAGAACTGTGCTGTGTGTTGTTAGTGACAAAAAGTAATCTTCTCCTTGTGATGAAAGATCTGATCAGATATTTCCTGACTTTACTATATTGCTCATCTTCAAGAACACTACATGGCACTCCATTGCATAACTTCATGTAGTGGGTATAACTCTCTCTCAACTGGTAGAGATCTGGATCAGGAGAGTTGACCCAAATAGATGAAACAAGGAAATGTATGGTTCTTCCTGATTTAACAACTTGATGTATTGAGGCTAATTTGCCCAAATGTGGTCAGTTGACAGAAGAGATCTTTCCCTTTGATTTGAGTGGTTGCACGTTCATGGTCTCCCATAAGATCTACAGGTATGACCATTCTTGTGATGAAAGGTCTGATCAGATATTTCCTGACTTAACAATATTGCTCATCTTCCGGAACACTACATGGCACTACAATGCATTTAAAACTTGATGATCTTTCTCTCTTGTCTGATAAACGTCTCATCTTATTCCTGACACCTCCATTGCTTGGCCCACTGTGAAGTGATACAGTATATAACCTGTCTGCCACCACCTCCACCACCAGAACTGTGCTGTCTGCTGTTAGTGACAAGAAGTAAGTCTGTTTGGTGTTAGATACTGTCTGCCACCACCTCCACCACCAGAACTGTGCTGTCTGCTGGGTAACTTGCCCAAATTTGGCCAGTTGATAAAGGAGATTTTCCCCCTTGATTTGAGTGATTGCACGTCCATGAGCTCCCATTAGATAAAGAGGTATGACCATTCTTGTGATGAAATTTTTTGATCAGAGACTTAAAAATATTGCTCATCTTCCGGAACACTACATGGCACTACATTGCATAACTTGATGTATTAGGTATATCTTTCACTCATGTGTGATGAACACCTCATACTATCCCTGACACCTCCATTGCTTGGCCTCTGTGTAGTGCTAGATACAGTATATATCCTGTCTGCCACCACCTCCACCACCAGAACTGTGCTGTCTGCTGTCAGTGACGAGAAGTTAGTCTGTGTCATGTAAGATACAGTATAGATCCTGTCTGCCACCACCTCCACCACCAGAACTGTGCTGTCTGCTGTCAGTGACAAGAGGTAAGTCTGTGTAGTGTTAGATCCAGTATAGGTCCTGTCCGCTGTCAGCAAGTCTGTGTAGTGTTAGATCCTGTCTGCCACCACCTCCACCACCAGAACTGTGCTGTCTGCTGTCAGTGACAAGAAGGAAGTCTGTGTATTGTGAGATACTGACTGCCACCACCTCCATCACCAGAACTGTGCTCTGTGTTGTCAGTGACAAGAAGTAGCCGTTGTCAAAAAGGAGCCATCTTAGCTGTGTAGAGGTTTTGGGATGTTTTTGTCAGTCTTCCAACTGGTTATGGCAAAAGCTTGTGATGTTTTTGTCACTGGGCCTAGTACTGCAGTGAGGGAGGCTCTGCCTGGTACTGCTTTCAAGTAGTGAGGGCCAGTTCATCTGAAACAAGTGAAATAAGGATATATCTGCATGTTCATCAGCTCCAAATACATCTAGAGTTATGACGATTCTTGTGATGAAAGGTCTGATCAGATATCATCAGACTTTACAATATTGCTCATTTCCCAGGACACTACATGACACTACATGACATTTTATGCCTAGCACTACATCATACTACATCCCATACTTGATGTATCTGGGCCATCTCCTCTAATGTGTAGAGATCTAGATGAGGTGATTTGACCCAAATAGGTATAACAAGGATATCTATTTTTTCCTGCTTTAATAACTTGGTAGATTGAGGCTAACTTGCCCAAATTCGGCAGTTCATGAACTTGATTGAAAAGAAGAAGTTTAGTCAAATCTTAGTTGATGCGCCCATGGAGGTTGCTTGTTGCTGTGATGTGGAATGTCAAATCCCTCATCTGTAGCCAGTGGTAGTGTGAAGCATTGATTCTTATTTGCTTTGGCTATTTTTATGTTGATCAAAATTCCATTAGTCGTCGCATGGAAACAGGAAAAGAACGAGTGAAACCAAGAATGGATACATAGCTTTGAGGTGTCAGTGGCTTGTTTTCTTGCTGTGATGTGGAATGAGAAGTGCACCTGCTGTCCCTTGGCAACTGCACAATCCATTGTCGGCTCCATCTGCGTCGGCTTATCCAGATCAGAGACTTGAAAATATTGCTCATCTTCCGGAACACTACATGGCAGTACATTGCATAACTTGATGTATTGGGTATATCTTTCTCTCATGTGTGATGAACACCTCATCTTATCCCTGACACTTCCATTGCTTGGCCTGTGTAGTGCTAGATAAAGTATATATCCTGTCTGCCACCGCCTCCACCACCAGAACTGTGCTGTCTGCTGTCAGTGACAAGAAGTAATCTTGTGATGAAAGATCTCATCAGATATTCCCTGACTTTACGATACTGCTGATCTTTTGGAACACTACATGGCACTACATTGCATAACTTCATGCAGTGGGCATGAATTTCTCTCAACTGGTAGAAATCTAAAGCAGGAGAGTTGTCCCAAATAGATGAAACAAGGAAATGTATGGTTCTTCCTGATTTAACAACTTGACAAATTGAGGCTTATTTGCCCAAATTTGGCCAGTTGATAGAAGAGATCTTTCCCTTTGATTTGAGTGGTTGCATGTTCATGAGCTCCAATTAGATCTACAGGTATGACCATTCTTGTGATGAAAGGTCTGATCAGATATTTCCTCGTTTAACAATATTGCTCATCTTCCGGAACACTACATGGCACTACATGGCACTACAATGCATTTAAAACTTGATGATCTTTCTCTCTTGTGTGATAAACGTCTCATCTTATTCCTGACACCTCCATTGCTTGGCCCACTGTGAAGTGATACAGTATATAACCTGTCTGCCACCACCTCCACCACCAGAACTGTGCTGTCTGCTGTTAGTGACAAGAAGTAAGTCTGTTTGGTGTTAGATACTGTCTGCCACCACCTCCACCACCAGAACTGTGCTGTCTGCTGGGTAACTTGCCCAAATTTGGCCAGTTGATAAAGGAGATTTTCCCCCTTGATTTGAGTGATTGCACGTCCATGAGCTCCCATTAGATAAAGAGGTATGACCATTCTTGTGATGAAATTTTTTGATCAGAGACTTAAAAATATTGCTCATCTTCCGGAACACTACATGGCACTACATTGCATAACTTGATGTATTAGGTATATCTTTCACTCATGTGTGATGAACACCTCATACTATCCCTGACACCTCCATTGCTTGGCCTCTGTGTAGTGCTAGATACAGTATATATCCTGTCTGCCACCACCTCCACCACCAGAACTGTGCTGTCTGCTGTCAGTGACGAGAAGTTAGTCTGTGTCATGTAAGATACAGTATAGATCCTGTCTGCCACCACCTCCACCACCAGAACTGTGCTGTCTGCTGTCAGTGACAAGAGGTAAGTCTGTGTAGTGTTAGATCCAGTATAGGTCCTGTCCGCTGTCAGCAAGTCTGTGTAGTGTTAGATCCTGTCTGCCACCACCTCCACCACCAGAACTGTGCTGTCTGCTGTCAGTGACAAGAAGGAAGTCTGTGTATTGTGAGATACTGACTGCCACCACCTCCATCACCAGAACTGTGCTCTGTGTTGTCAGTGACAAGAAGTAGCCGTTGTCAAAAAGGAGCCATCTTAGCTGTGTAGAGGTTTTGGGATGTTTTTGTCAGTCTTCCAACTGGTTATGGCAAAAGCTTGTGATGTTTTTGTCACTGGGCCTAGTACTGCAGTGAGGGAGGCTCTGCCTGGTACTGCTTTCAAGTAGTGAGGGCCAGTTCATCTGAAACAAGTGAAATAAGGATATATCTGCATGTTCATCAGCTCCAAATACATCTAGAGTTATGACGATTCTTGTGATGAAAGGTCTGATCAGATATCATCAGACTTTACAATATTGCTCATTTCCCAGGACACTACATGACACTACATGACATTTTATGCCTAGCACTACATCATACTACATCCCATACTTGATGTATCTGGGCCATCTCCTCTAATGTGTAGAGATCTAGATGAGGTGATTTGACCCAAATAGGTATAACAAGGATATCTATTTTTTCCTGCTTTAATAACTTGGTAGATTGAGGCTAACTTGCCCAAATTCGGCAGTTCATGAACTTGATTGAAAAGAAGAAGTTTAGTCAAATCTTAGTTGATGCGCCCATGGAGGTTGCTTGTTGCTGTGATGTGGAATGTCAAATCCCTCATCTGTAGCCAGTGGTAGTGTGAAGCATTGATTCTTATTTGCTTTGGCTATTTTTATGTTGATCAAAATTCCATTAGTCGTCGCATGGAAACAGGAAAAGAACGAGTGAAACCAAGAATGGATACATAGCTTTGAGGTGTCAGTGGCTTGTTTTCTTGCTGTGATGTGGAATGAGAAGTGCACCTGCTGTCCCTTGGCAACTGCACAATCCATTGTCGGCTCCATCTGCGTCGGCTTATCCAGATCAGAGACTTGAAAATATTGCTCATCTTCCGGAACACTACATGGCAGTACATTGCATAACTTGATGTATTGGGTATATCTTTCTCTCATGTGTGATGAACACCTCATCTTATCCCTGACACTTCCATTGCTTGGCCTGTGTAGTGCTAGATAAAGTATATATCCTGTCTGCCACCGCCTCCACCACCAGAACTGTGCTGTCTGCTGTCAGTGACAAGAAGTAATCTTGTGATGAAAGATCTCATCAGATATTCCCTGACTTTACGATACTGCTGATCTTTTGGAACACTACATGGCACTACATTGCATAACTTCATGCAGTGGGCATGAATTTCTCTCAACTGGTAGAAATCTAAAGCAGGAGAGTTGTCCCAAATAGATGAAACAAGGAAATGTATGGTTCTTCCTGATTTAACAACTTGACAAATTGAGGCTTATTTGCCCAAATTTGGCCAGTTGATAGAAGAGATCTTTCCCTTTGATTTGAGTGGTTGCATGTTCATGAGCTCCAATTAGATCTACAGGTATGACCATTCTTGTGATGAAAGGTCTGATCAGATATTTCCTCGTTTAACAATATTGCTCATCTTCCGGAACACTACATGGCACTACATGGCACTACAATGCATTTAAAACTTGATGATCTTTCTCTCTTGTGTGATAAACGTCTCATCTTATTCCTGACACCTCCATTGCTTGGCCCACTGTGAAGTGATACAGTATATAACCTGTCTGCCACCACCTCCACCACCAGAACTGTGCTGTCTGCTGTTAGTGACAAGAAGTAAGTCTGTTTGGTGTTAGATACTGTCTGCCACCACCTCCACCACCAGAACTGTGCTGTCTGCTGGGTAACTTGCCCAAATTTGGCCAGTTGATAAAGGAGATTTTCCCCCTTGATTTGAGTGATTGCACGTCCATGAGCTCCCATTAGATAAAGAGGTATGACCATTCTTGTGATGAAATTTTTTGATCAGAGACTTAAAAATATTGCTCATCTTCCGGAACACTACATGGCACTACATTGCATAACTTGATGTATTAGGTATATCTTTCACTCATGTGTGATGAACACCTCATACTATCCCTGACACCTCCATTGCTTGGCCTCTGTGTAGTGCTAGATACAGTATATATCCTGTCTGCCACCACCTCCACCACCAGAACTGTGCTGTCTGCTGTCAGTGACGAGAAGTTAGTCTGTGTCATGTAAGATACAGTATAGATCCTGTCTGCCACCACCTCCACCACCAGAACTGTGCTGTCTGCTGTCAGTGACAAGAGGTAAGTCTGTGTAGTGTTAGATCCAGTATAGGTCCTGTCCGCTGTCAGCAAGTCTGTGTAGTGTTAGATCCTGTCTGCCACCACCTCCACCACCAGAACTGTGCTGTCTGCTGTCAGTGACAAGAAGGAAGTCTGTGTATTGTGAGATACTGACTGCCACCACCTCCATCACCAGAACTGTGCTCTGTGTTGTCAGTGACAAGAAGTAGCCGTTGTCAAAAAGGAGCCATCTTAGCTGTGTAGAGGTTTTGGGATGTTTTTGTCAGTCTTCCAACTGGTTATGGCAAAAGCTTGTGATGTTTTTGTCACTGGGCCTAGTACTGCAGTGAGGGAGGCTCTGCCTGGTACTGCTTTCAAGTAGTGAGGGCCAGTTCATCTGAAACAAGTGAAATAAGGATATATCTGCATGTTCATCAGCTCCAAATACATCTAGAGTTATGACGATTCTTGTGATGAAAGGTCTGATCAGATATCATCAGACTTTACAATATTGCTCATTTCCCAGGACACTACATGACACTACATGACATTTTATGCCTAGCACTACATCATACTACATCCCATACTTGATGTATCTGGGCCATCTCCTCTAATGTGTAGAGATCTAGATGAGGTGATTTGACCCAAATAGGTATAACAAGGATATCTATTTTTTCCTGCTTTAATAACTTGGTAGATTGAGGCTAACTTGCCCAAATTCGGCAGTTCATGAACTTGATTGAAAAGAAGAAGTTTAGTCAAATCTTAGTTGATGCGCCCATGGAGGTTGCTTGTTGCTGTGATGTGGAATGTCAAATCCCTCATCTGTAGCCAGTGGTAGTGTGAAGCATTGATTCTTATTTGCTTTGGCTATTTTTATGTTGATCAAAATTCCATTAGTCGTCGCATGGAAACAGGAAAAGAACGAGTGAAACCAAGAATGGATACATAGCTTTGAGGTGTCAGTGGCTTGTTTTCTTGCTGTGATGTGGAATGAGAAGTGCACCTGCTGTCCCTTGGCAACTGCACAATCCATTGTCGGCTCCATCTGCGTCGGCTTATCCAGATCAGAGACTTGAAAATATTGCTCATCTTCCGGAACACTACATGGCAGTACATTGCATAACTTGATGTATTGGGTATATCTTTCTCTCATGTGTGATGAACACCTCATCTTATCCCTGACACTTCCATTGCTTGGCCTGTGTAGTGCTAGATAAAGTATATATCCTGTCTGCCACCGCCTCCACCACCAGAACTGTGCTGTCTGCTGTCAGTGACAAGAAGTAATCTTGTGATGAAAGATCTCATCAGATATTCCCTGACTTTACGATACTGCTGATCTTTTGGAACACTACATGGCACTACATTGCATAACTTCATGCAGTGGGCATGAATTTCTCTCAACTGGTAGAAATCTAAAGCAGGAGAGTTGTCCCAAATAGATGAAACAAGGAAATGTATGGTTCTTCCTGATTTAACAACTTGACAAATTGAGGCTTATTTGCCCAAATTTGGCCAGTTGATAGAAGAGATCTTTCCCTTTGATTTGAGTGGTTGCATGTTCATGAGCTCCAATTAGATCTACAGGTATGACCATTCTTGTGATGAAAGGTCTGATCAGATATTTCCTCGTTTAACAATATTGCTCATCTTCCGGAACACTACATGGCACTACATGGCACTACAATGCATTTAAAACTTGATGATCTTTCTCTCTTGTGTGATAAACGTCTCATCTTATTCCTGACACCTCCATTGCTTGGCCCACTGTGAAGTGATACAGTATATAACCTGTCTGCCACCACCTCCACCACCAGAACTGTGCTGTCTGCTGGGTAACTTGCCCAAATTTGCCCAGTTGATAAAGGAGATTTTTCCCCTTGATTTGAGTGATTGCACGTCCATGAGCTCCCATTAGATAAAGAGGTATGACCATTCTTGTGATGAAATTTTTTGATCAGAGACTTAAAAATATTGCTCATCTTCCGGAACACTACATGGCACTACATTGCATAACTTGATGTATTAGGTATATCTTTCACTCATGTGTGATGAACACCTCATACTATCCCTGACACCTCCATTGCTTGGCCTCTGTGTAGTGCTAGATACAGTATATATCCTGTCTGCCACCACCTCCACCACCAGAACTGTGCTGTCTGCTGTCAGTGACGAGAAGTTAGTCTGTGTCATGTAAGATACAGTATAGATCCTGTCTGCCACCACCTCCACCACCAGAACTGTGCTGTCTGCTGTCAGTGACAAGAAGGAAGTCTGTGTATTGTTAGATACAGTATAGGTCCTGTCCGCTGTCCGCAAGTCTGTGTAGTGTTAGATCCTGTCTGCCACCACCTCCACCACCAGAACTGTGCTGTCTGCTGTCAGTGACAAGAAGGAAGTCTGTGTATTGTGAGATACTGACTGCCACCACCTCCACCACCAGAACTGTGCTATGTGTTGTCAGTGACAAGAAGTAGCCGTTGTCAAAAAGGAGCCCTCTTAGCTGTGTAGAGGTTTTGGGATGTTTTTGTTAGTCTTCCAACTGGTTATGGCAAAAGCTTGTGATGTTTTTGTCACTGGGCCTGGTAAAACAGTGAGGGAGGCTCTGCCTGGTACTGCTTTCAAGTAGTGAGGGCCAGTTCATCTGAAACAAGTGAAATAAGGATATATCTGCATGTTCATCAGCTCCAAATCATCTAGAGTTATGACGATTCTTGTGATGAAAGGTCTGATCAGATATCATCAGACTTTACAATATTGCTCATTTCCCAGGACACTACATGACACTACATGACATTTTATGCCTAGCACTACATCATACTACATCCCATACTTGATGTATCTGGGCCATCTCCTCTAATGTGTAGAGATCTAGATGAGGTGATTTGACCCAAATAGGTATAACAAGGATATCTACTTTTTCCTGATTTAATAACTTGGTATATTGAGGCTAACTTGCCCAAATTCGGCAGTTCATGAACTTGATTGAAAAGAAGAAGTTTAGTCAAATCTTAGTTGATGCGCCCATGGAGGTTGATTGTTGCTGTGATGTGGAATGTCAAATCCCTCATCTGTAGCCAGTGGTAGTGTGAAGCATTGATTCTTATTTGCTTTGGCTATTTTTATGTTGATCAAAATTCCATTAGTCGTCGCATGGAAACAGGAAAAGAACGAGTGAAACCAAGAATGGATACATAGCTTTGAGGTGTCAGTGGCTTGTTTTCTTGCTGTGATGTGGAATGAGAAGTGCACCTGCTGTCCCTTGGCAACTGCACAATCCATTGTCGGCTCCATCTGCGTCGGCTTATCCAGATCAGAGACTTGAAAATATTGCTCATCTTCCGGAACACTACATGGCAGTACATTGCATAACTTGATGTATTGGGTATATCTTTCTCTCATGTGTGATGAACACCTCATCTTATCCCTGACACTTCCATTGCTTGGCCTGTGTAGTGCTAGATAAAGTATATATCCTGTCTGCCACCGCCTCCACCACCAGAACTGTGCTGTCTGCTGTCAGTGACAAGAAGTAATCTTGTGATGAAAGATCTCATCAGATATTCCCTGACTTTACGATACTGCTGATCTTTTGGAACACTACATGGCACTACATTGCATAACTTCATGCAGTGGGCATGAATTTCTCTCAACTGGTAGAAATCTAAAGCAGGAGAGTTGTCCCAAATAGATGAAACAAGGAAATGTATGGTTCTTCCTGATTTAACAACTTGACAAATTGAGGCTTATTTGCCCAAATTTGGCCAGTTGATAGAAGAGATCTTTCCCTTTGATTTGAGTGGTTGCATGTTCATGAGCTCCAATTAGATCTACAGGTATGACCATTCTTGTGATGAAAGGTCTGATCAGATATTTCCTGACTTAACAATATTGCTCATCTTCCGGAACACTACATGGCACTACATGGCACTACAATGCATTTAAAACTTGATGATCTTTCTCTCTTGTGTGATAAACGTCTCATCTTATTCCTGACACCTCCATTGCTTGGCCCACTGTGAAGTGATACAGTATATAACCTGTCTGCCACCACCTCCACCACCAGAACTGTGCTGTCTGCTGGGTAACTTGCCCAAATTTGGCCAGTTGATAAAGGAGATTTTCCCCCTTGATTTGAGTGATTGCACGTCCATGAGCTCCCATTAGATAAAGAGGTATGACCATTCTTGTGATGAAATTTTTTGATCAGAGACTTAAAAATATTGCTCATCTTCCGGAACACTACATGGCACTACATTGCATAACTTGATGTATTAGGTATATCTTTCACTCATGTGTGATGAACACCTCATACTATCCCTGACACCTCCATTGCTTGGCCTCTGTGTAGTGCTAGATACAGTATATATCCTGTCTGCCACCACCTCCACCACCAGAACTGTGCTGTCTGCTGTCAGTGACGAGAAGTTAGTCTGTGTCATGTAAGATACAGTATAGATCCTGTCTGCCACCACCTCCACCACCAGAACTGTGCTGTCTGCTGTCAGTGACAAGAGGTAAGTCTGTGTAGTGTTAGATACAGTATAGGTCCTGTCGGCTGTCCGCAAGTCTGTGTAGTGTTAGATCCTGTCTGCCACCACCTCCACCACCAGAACTGTGCTGTCTGCTGTCAGTGACACGAAGGAAGTCTGTGTATTGTGAGATACTGACTGCCACCACCTCCACCACCAGAACTGTGCTCTGTGTTGTCAGTGACAAGAAGTAGCCGTTGTCAAAAAGGAGCCCTCTTAGCTGTGTAGAGGTTTTGGGATGTTTTTGTTAGTCTTCCAACTGGTTATGGCAAAAGCTTGTGATGTTTTTGTCACTGGGCCTGGTACTGCAGTGAGGGAGGCTCTGCCTGGTACTGCTTTCAAGTAGTGAGGGCTGGTTCATCTGAAACAAGTGAAATAAGGATATATCTGCATGTTCATCAGCTCCAAATACATCTAGAGTCATGACGATTCTTGTGATGAAAGGTCTGATCAGATATCATCAGACTTTACAATATTGCTCATTTCCCAGGACACTACATGACACTACATGACATTTTATCCCTAGCACTACATCACACTACATCCCATACTTGATGTATCTGGGCCATCTCCTCTAATGTGTAGAGATCTAGATGAGGTGATTTGACCCAAATAGATATAACAAGGATATCTATTTTTTCCTGATTTAATAACTTGGTATATTGAGGCTAACTTGCCCAAATTCGGCAGTTCATGAACTTAATTGAAAAGAAGAAGTTTAGTCAAATCTTAGTTGATGCGCCCATGGAGCTTGATTGTTGCTGTGATGTGGAATGTCAAATCCCTCATCTGTAGCCAGTGGTAGTGTGAAGCATTGATTCTTATTTGCTTTGGCTATTTTTATGTTGATCAAAATTCCATTAGTCGTCGCATGGAAACAGGAAAAGAACGAGTGAAACCAAGAATGGATACATAGCTTTGAGGTGTCAGTGGCTTGTTTTCTTGCTGTGATGTGGAATGAGAAGTGCACCTGCTGTCCCTTGGCAACTGCACAACCCATTGTCGGCTCCATCTGCGTCGGCTTATCCAGATCAGAGACTTGAAAATATTGCTCATCTTCCGGAACACTACATGGCAGTACATTGCATAACTTGATGTATTGGGTATATCTTTCTCTCATGTGTGATGAACACCTCATCTTATCCCTGACACTTCCATTGCTTGGCCTGTGTAGTGCTAGATAAAGTATATATCCTGTCTGCCACCACCTCCACCACCAGAACTGTGCTGTCTGCTGTCAGTGACAAGAAGTAATCTTGTGATGAAAGATCTCATCAGATATTCCCTGACTTTACGATACTGCTGATCTTTTGGAACACTACATGGCACTACATTGCATAACTTCATGCAGTGGGCATGAATTTCTCTCAACTGGTAGAAATCTAGAGCAGGAGAGTTGTCCCAAATAGATGAAACAAGGAAATGTATGGTTCTTCCTGATGTAACAACTTGACAAATTGAGGCTTATTTGCCCAAATTTGGCCAGTTGATAGAAGAGATCTTTCCCTTTGATTTGAGTGGTTGCATGTTCATGAGCTCCAATTAGATCTACAGGTATGACCATTCTTGTGATGAAAGGTCTGATCAGATATTTCCTGACTTAACAATATTGCTCATCTTCCGGAACACTACATGGCACTACATGGCACTACAATGCATTTAAAACTTGATGATCTTTCTCTCTTGTGTGATAAACGTCTCATCTTATTCCTGACACCTCCATTGCTTGGCCCACTGTGAAGTGATACAGTATATAACCTGTCTGCCACCACCTCCACCACCAGAACTGTGCTGTCTGCTGGGTAACTTGCCCAAATTTGCCCAGTTGATAAAGGAGATTTTTCCCCTTGATTTGAGTGATTGCACGTCCATGAGCTCCCATTAGATAAAGAGGTATGACCATTCTTGTGATGAAATTTTTTGATCAGACTTAAAAATATTGCTCATCTTCCGGAACACTACATGGCACTACATTGCATAACTTGATGTATTAGGTATATCTTTCACTCATGTGTGATGAACACCTCATACTATCCCTGACACCTCCATTGCTTGGCCTCTGTGTAGTGCTAGGTACAGTATATATCCTGTCTGCCACCACCTCCACCACCAGAACTGTGCTGTCTGCTGTCAGTGACGAGAAGTTAGTCTGTGTCATGTAAGATACAGTATAGATCCTGTCTGCCACCACCTCCACCACCAGAACTGTGCTGTCTGCTGTCAGTGACAAGAGGTAAGGCTGTGTAGTGTTAGATCCAGTATAGGTCCTGTCCGCTGTCCGCAAGTCTGTGTAGTGTTAGATCCTGTCTGCCACCACCTCCACCACCAGAACTGTGCTGTCTGCTGTCAGTGACAAGAAGGAAGTCTGTGTATTGTGAGATACTGACTGCCACCACCTCCACCACCAGAACTGTGCTCTGTGTTGTCAGTGACAAGAAGTAGCCGTTGTCAAAAAGGAGCCCTCTTAGCTGTGTAGAGGTTTTGGGATGTTTTTGTTAGTTTTCCAACTGGTTATGGCAAAAGCTTGTGATGTTTTTGTCACTGGGCCTGGTACTGCAGTGAGGGAGGCTCTGCCTGGTACTGCTTTCAAGTAGTGAGGGCTGGTTCATCTGAAACAAGTGAAATAAGGATATATCTGCATGTTCATCAGCTCCAAATACATCTAGAGTCATGACGATTCTTGTGATGAAAGGTCTGATCAGATATCATCAGACTTTACAATATTGCTCATTTCCCAGGACACTACATGACACTACATGACATTTTATGCCTAGCACTACATCATACTACATCCCATACTTGATGTATCTGGGCCATCTCCTCTAATGTGTAGAGATCTAGATGAGGTGATTTGACCTTAATAGGTATAACAAGGATTATCTATTTTTTCCTGATTTAATAACTTGGTATATTGAGGCTAACTTGCCCAAATTCGGCAGTTCATGAACTTGATTGAAAAGAAGAAGTTTAGTCAAATCTTAGTTGATGCGCCCATGGAGGTTGATTGTTGCTGTGATGTGGAATGTCAAATCCCTCATCTGTAGCCAGTGGTAGTGTGAAGCATTGATTCTTATTTACTTTGGCTATTTTTATGTTGATCAAAATTCCATTAGTCGTCGCATGGAAACAGGAAAAGAACGAGTGAAACCAAGAATGGATACATAGCTTTGAGGTGTCAGTGGCTTGTTTTCTTGCAGTGTTGTGGAATGAGAAGTGCACCTGCTGTCCCTTGGCAACCGCACAATCCATTGTCAACTCAATCTGCGTCAGCTTATCCAGATCAGAGACTCAAAAATATTGCTCATCTTCCAGAACACTACATGGCTCTACATTGCATAACTTGATGTATTGGGTAAATCTTTCTCTCATGTGTGATGAACACCTCATCTAAGGCCTAAAAAAAAAAAAAGTTGTGTTCCGGTATCCCGACCGACCCTACGTTTTTTGGGCCGAACCTAATTTTTTTTGGAAATTTATGGAATTTTTGAGGGAATTTATAGACATTTTTGCCGTTTTTACAACTAAGATTGACTTTTTTGACAAAAAAAAATTGTAAAAAAAAAGAATTCCTACCTTTTTAAGAACAATTTTTTTTTAAGAACAATTTAACTTTATTGACCAAATAATAAACTTCATCCTTTACATGTGTACTGTTGTCTCTTCTGTATCCATTATTTATTTACATGAGATGTTGACATTTTCGTATATGTTTCTACGATATATAATTAGGTTAGATAAATTAAAAACTATACCTATCACAGATCAGCTTGAACAGACAGTACATTAACAATTGGTTAGACATGTACGGGTCATAAAGTTTAGGTGATACATCTACAGAGTAGATTATGCTTGTATGCACCTATACGGGTTTCACGCTTACAATTGACTCTAATGAGACTCAGAGGTTGTCACTATTACAGAATCTTTTACAGTGATGTGGATTACTGTATTCTTTTACTTGTTACAGGACAAAACAGGGTCATCTTATTTGTGTACAATCAATAAAATATATGCTTGGGTACTCCGCCTAAAATACGGTATTTAATACAGATTTCTAGTATCTTTTGGAATCGTCTTCGTCAGCATTTTTTTCATTTCCATTTTGAACAATGCAATTGGCTCAATTTCTCTGTATTTTACATCAAGTGCGTTCCATGCTCTAGCAACTATGACCTCTAAACTTCTCTCATACGAAGCAGTATGTATTATGCCATACTTTAACAAGGGGGCAATATTCTTGCGTGTGGTCCTGACAACTCTAACTAAATTTTCATTAATCCTAGACAATTTATGACCTCTCATCCTGGCATGGAAAATTCTTCTCTCAGCTAGCATTGGAAGCGCAGCTTTTTCATGAACATAATCCGTAGAGGTTAAATGAGGAAATTTTAAACAATGTTTCAAACATCTATTTTGAATATGCTGTAAATTTGAGAGTGAATCCTCAGATGCTTTTGTATATAAAATATCCGAATAGTCAATTACCGGTAGTGCATACGTCCTATAAATTAGTAGCATTAAATCTGTGGGTACATAAGATTTTAGTTGACCTAATAAATAAGTTTTAAAGGCTAGGGCTTTGCTCAATTGATTTACATGTGCATTGAACGTCAGCTCATAATCTAAGGTAACACCTAAATACTTAAAGGTAGGTACAAAATGTAATTTTTCGTTTTTCACTTTCACGATTAATTCGTGAAATTTAACCTTTTTATACATAGGTGCTGACGCAAAAAACATGAGCTTAGTTTTCTTCTCATTCATAGTTAATTTATTATTTGTGGACCATGTACAGTAAATGTCGATACCCCTTTGTAAGTGGTTACACATCACTGTCGGATTATTTCCATGTACATATAAAACGGTATCGTCTGCGTAAAGCAAAGTTTTTACATTTAAATCATCATTTTTTATGTCATTCACGTAAACTAGGAAGAATAAAGGGCCTAAAATGCTACCCTGTGGATAGGTTCTGCATGTTAGATACCGTATTATTGGCTATCACCTGCTGCTTTCTTCCTCTTAAGTACTCCTCTATCCAAAGTATGTTCCTACCCGAGATACCGTAATTTTTTAATTTTTCTATTAATATTAAATGATTTACACAATCGAAAGCTTTTTTTGTATCGATGAAAGCTGCTATTGTAGAAAGGCCTAAATTTCTATTTTTTAGAATATCGTTTGTTAATTTACTTATAGTATCTATGGTTGAACAGTTTTTTCTATAGCCCCCCTGAATTTCGGTCAGAATATTGTTTAAATTTAAGTGACTCGTTATCTGTGTGTGAATAATTCTTTCTAAAATTTTTCCTGGAACAGGTAGTTGGCTAATAGGTCTATAATTTGAAACATTTGTTAAGTCTCCTGATTTGGGGAGTGGCGTTACTTTGGCAATTTTCCAGGCAGCCGGTATTTTTGAGTATTTTAGTGAAAGCGTCAAAATTTTAGTCAATTTGGCAGGCAAGCATTTTACAGATGCTTTAAATACTTTGGTGGATATATTATCAATAGAGGAGGACTTATTATTCTTCAAGCCAGCAGCTATTTTGGCTACCTCTTCACAATCAATCACAATATCATTCATAGGAACGTCACAGGGAGTGCCTTCAAAATTCCATGGATCTACATGTACACGCTCGAGTTCAGGACCAATACCCGCAAAGTAATTATTAATATGGTCTGCTACGTCGCCTGTTGGAACACACTCGCCATTAACCTCAAGGTTTATTTGCTTTGACTTTTTCCCCTTACCAGGGACTAGATTCTTCATGGAAGACCAGAACTTCTTAGCATCATTTTTATTGACCTCAACCTCTTCGGCAATAAATACTTCTTTAGCATGTTTAACGTCCGTTTGACACTTATTTTTCAACTCATTTGCCTGGAACCAATGTAGCATCGAATCTGTCCTTTTAGCTAATCGTAACGCATTATTTTTATCAATTATTTTCACAATTAAATCATGAGTTAACCAGGGTTGTTCCTGGTAACCAACCTTAAAGTTCCTGACTGGACATGAAATGTCAAGGATGTCACCAATAATGGATTTATAAATATCCCAACATTCTTCAACATCTTCACTAATGTCAAAAAGATCCCAATTAGCAACCTTAAAGTCATCACAAAAATCAGATTCATCAAAATACTTATAGGATCTACCAACAAAACATTTTTTTTTGATTTTTTCTTTTTTATGTTTTATACACATGTACACCGGTAGATGATCACTTACATTCAACATTGCCACTCCACTTTCAGTTACGTGTATAACATTTGTAAAAATTAAATCAATACAGGTTTTAATGCCCTTAGTACGTGTCGGTTCATGAATAAGTTGTCTTAAACTATGGTCACCCATTGTCGAGTACATCAAGTTTTTTATGGGACTATCCGGCAGCACATTTATATTGAAATCACCAGTGAGAACTATGTCTAAGTTTTCGACATTTTCAATTTGATTTAACATATTTTGTAACTCACTTATAAATGTGACCTTGTCACCCTCAGGTGGTCTATAAATATTTCCAATAACTAGAGATTTAGATAAACCTTTATTAATTTTTAACCATTGAATTTCGATATTTATATTACTCTTATTTAAATGAGAATAAAACCCAGGCGAACATGAAATAGTCTCGTGAACATATGCACATACTCCTCCAGCGTTTATGGGCCTGGAACGATCAACCCTATACAAATTATAGTTCTCCAGTACAAAGTCTTCATCTAGGTTTAACGAGGTTAGCCAAGATTCAGAAAACAAAATAATATCTATACCTTGACGTTCTAGTTCCTTTTTCAGGATTGAAAACTTATTTCTTATGCTATGAGCGTTCAAATGGAAAATCTTTAAACCTTTTCCTGGTATCAGGAGTGTATCATCCATGATCTAAGAAGCATTGTAACTCCTCAGCATCATACCCATTTGCAATCACATGAAAACATACAAACATATATACATATAAAAACAGCAGGACTCTGCCCTTGTGGCGGCCTGTGTTGGTTTTCAACATTGACTCAGATGGCAGTGGGGATTTCAGATGCTCCTTTGGACCATATAGCTAGAAAAATACGGTAAATATACAATATACATGATGCTACAAACTAATGAAAAAATGAGAAAATGTACCGGTAGGCATCAAGTTTTGACGCCCCAACCCTTTTGAGAGAAAAAGTTTACATACCGGTAAAAATATCTGAGATTTTACTCAAAGAAGCATCGATATATGCTCAAACAATTCATTTATACATTTTAAACAAGAGCAAAAAATAAAATTAAAATTTCAAATATGCAATCATTTTACATAGAGATAATTTCTGGACGGATGTGTTGAAACAAAACATATCTCATACCGGTAAGTATCAATGAGTGTCTATCCTACATACATAGTCGTTCCACATGAAATATAAAATACATATATAAATGCAATGCATCAAACGTATAATGAATGCTCTAATCACCAGTTTTAATTTTAAAAATATTGATTAATAGTCCTAGACATTTCAAGATTTTGTATTTTGCATTTAAACAGGTTATATAATATGTTAATTTCATAGATTGTGAATTTCAATTGGATAGACCTAAACTATTTTTACATTTTGAACAATTTGGTATTTAAAACTGTTTGCATACAGATATGTATAGTTTATTATGTATCCTTGTTGTCCTCGAACAGGTTCATAGGGGGTGTGTCACCTCCTCCAACTACGCCTGGTTTGGGCTCACCCATCAGTTCTTGTACCATTTTTCTCAACTCGTCTGTGTCGGCAGGATTCTTGGTCTTGACTTCACCTTCCTTGGGGGGTATCTTGGGGGGTGTTTCAGTTCTTGGGGGTGCTTCAGGTGTTGCCCCGGGTGTTGCCGCAACTGTTGCCTTGGGTGTTGCTGGAGGTGCTGCTTCAGGGGCTGCTACAGGGGCCGTCACAGGGGCTGCAACAGGGGCTGCCACAGGAGATGTCACAGTCACCTACCGACCCTGTTTATTTTTGGCCATGTTACCGGAACACAATTTCTTTTTTTTTTTGGCCTTATCCCTGATACCTCTATTGCTTGGCAGTATATATCCTGTCTGCCACCACTTCCACCACCAGAACCGTGCTGTCTGCTGTCAGTGACGAGAAGTTAGTCTGTGTAGTGTTAGATCCTGTCTGCCACCACCACCACCACCAGAACTGTGCTGTCTGCTGTCAGTGACAAGAAGTTAGTCTGTGTAGTGTTAGATCCTGTCTGCCACCACCTCCACCACCAGAACTGTGCTGTCTGCTGTCAGTGACAAGAAGGAAGTCTGTGTATTGTTAGATACTGACTGCCACCACCTCCACCACCAGAACTGTGCTCTGTGTTGTCAGTGACAAGAAGTAGCGGTTGTCAAAAAGGAGCCGTCTTAGCTGTGTAGAGGTTTAGGGATGTTTATGTCAGTCTTCCAACTGGTTATGGCAAAAGCTTGGGATGTTTTTGTCACCGGGCCTGGTAGTGCAGTGAGGGAGGCTCTGCCTGGTACTGCTTTCAAGTAGTGAGGGCTGGTTCATCTGAAACAAGGATATATCTGCATGTTCATGAGTTCCAAATACATCTAGATTTAGGACGATTCTTATGATGAAAGGTTTGTTCAGATATTATCAGACTTTACAATATTGCTCATCTTCCAGGACACTACATGACACTACATGACATTTTATGCCTAGCACTACATCATACTACATCCCATACTTGATGTATCTGGGCCATCTCCTCTAATGTGTAGAGATCTAGATGAGGTGATTTGACCCAAATAGGTATAACAAGGATATCTATTTTTTCCTGATTTAATAACTTGGTATATTGGTGAAGCATTGATTCTTATTTGCTTTGGCTATTTTTATGTTGGTCGAAATTCCATTAGTTGTCGAATGGAAGAAGTTAGTCTGTGTAGTGTTAGATCCTGTCTACCACCTCCTCCACCACCAGAACTGTGCTGTCTGCTGTCAGTGACAAGAAGGAAGTCTGTGTATTGTGAGATGCTGACAGCCACCACCTCCACCACCAGAACTGTGCTCTGTGTTGTCAGTGACAAGAAGGAAGTCTGTGTATTGTGAGATACTGACTGCCACCACCTCCACCACCAGAACTGTGCTCTATGTTGTCAGTGACAAGAAGTAGCCGTTGTCAAAAAGGAGCCCTCTTAGCTGTGTAGAGGTTTTGGGATGTTTTTGTCAGTCTTCCAACTGGTTATGGCAAAAGCTTGTGATGTTTTTGTCACTGGGCCGGGTAATGCAGTGAGGGAGGCTCTGCCTGGTACTGCTTTCAAGTAGTGAGGGCTGGTTCATCTGAAACGAGTAAAACAAGGATATATCTGCATGTTCATGAGCTCCAAATACATCTAGAGTTATGACGATTCTTGTGATGAAAGGTTTGTTCAGATATTATCAGACTTTACAATATTGCTCATCTTCCAGGACACTACATGACACTACATGACATTATATGCCTAGCACTACATCACACTACATCCCATACTTGATGTATCTGGGCCATCTCCTCTTATGTGTAGAGATCTAGTTGAGGTGATTTGACCCAAAAAGGTATAACAAGGATATCTGTTTTTTCCTGATTTAATAACTTGGTGTATTGAGGCTAACTTCATGAACTTGATTAAAAAGAGGAAGTTTAGTCAAATCTTAGTTGATGCGCCCATGGAGGTTGATTGCTGCTGTGATGTGGAATGTCAAATCCCTCATCTGTAGCCAGTGGTAGTGTGAAGCATTGATTCTTATTTGCTTTGGCTATTTTATGTATATCCAAATTCCATTAGTTGTCGAATGGAAACAGGAAAAGAACGAGAGAAACCAAGAATGGATACATAGCTTTGAGGTGTCAGTGGCTTGTTTTCTTGCTGTGATGTGGAATGAGAAGTGCACCTGCTGTCCCTTGGGAACCGCACAATCCATTGTCGGCTCCATCTGCATCGGCTTATCCAGTATGCAGGACGCAACATAGCAGGCCACTGCGCCTGGTTGTTTTGACGGCTAGTGGCGAGGGTGGGGGCCATTGAAAAAAGATTTTGCATCTTTTTCCTTCTCTTGTGTCCAGTACAGGATGCATTCCATGTCTGTTTAATGCACACAACTTTGTATCCAGTACAGGATGCACTTTATATAACATGTCTAGTCAACACTTTCCCTTTCAGCTGTCCAATGTGTAAGAAGGACGCAACAGAGCAGGCCTCGGCGCTTGGTTGGCTGTGACGGCCAGTGGCGAGGGTGGGGCCACTGGCATTCTGTCTCCAGATGAATCCTTGTTGAGTGGAAGGAGAGAGCATCTGGTCCGTGGGAAGGAGTAGAAATGAAGGCATATACATTATGATTAGTACTGTGGTATGCGACAGGATTTGGTTCATGGCCACGTAGGCATTGTGTCAAGTGGTATGCTGCACTGTTTGGTTCATGAACACTTAGGCATTGTGCTACGTGGTATGCTGCAGGATTTGGTTGACAGCCACATAGGCACTGTGTCACATGGTATGCAGGCTGATTTGGTTCATGGCCACATAGGCATGGTGTTACATGGTTTCCTACATGTACTGTTTGGTATGCGGCACTGTTTGGCTCATGGCCACATAGACACTGTGTCATGTATGTGGCACGATTTGGTTCGTGGTCAATCTCAGGCCATATAGACACTGTGTCAGGTGCTCTGGATGACGATTTGGCTGTGAAACCATGCCTAGAATGACAAATGAGGTCTCATTTCACGGCCAATTGTTGATGTGGTCAATGCTCGCAGACAACAACTGTAACAGTTTTTTTCCTGAGGTCTCATCTTGTGGCCAATTGTAAGTGTGGTTGACGATTGCATATGTATGCTAATTTTCTCATGGCCTGATTTTGCCAATCCACCATGGCACAGCCTGTCTCCGTTCACGATCTGGCAAATCACTGGCCATCCAGTGTGATTCTGTGTGTGAGTTTCTTGAGAGAGATTACTCTGGCAGAGCATCTGCATTTCTGGTTTCTCTCTGGGCCTCATTTCACTCCCCTCCAAAAAAAGAAAGAAGTCATGAAAAGCAGTAGTTTTACAGTAATGTTAACTTTCCTCAAGCGTCCTTAGCTTGAGAGGCAAGACCTATGCCATTAAGTTCCTAATTCCACCACAGCATGTCAGGTCAGCAGTGTAGGCCCCACCTCAGGGGGGAATCAACTGAGACACTCCCCTCTGGTGTTAGAATAATGAACTAAACTGGCTTGATCTTTTGG
Organism: Harmothoe impar; assembly: GCA_947462335.1. NCBI lineage: Eukaryota > Metazoa > Annelida > Polychaeta > Phyllodocida > Polynoidae > Harmothoe > Harmothoe impar. The sequence continues at coordinate 4,782,855 of OX381707.1, read as the reverse complement.
AGCTGAACTCTGCAGCTTAGCATAGCACAATAAACAACTCCATAATCAGCCATCTCAATATATGACCATTAATGACTATTAACAGGGCAACAAATACACCTCCCTCTATTGAAGGAATGCATTTCAGGTAGACAGAGATGTAGGAAGATTGAGAAATACCTTTGGATCTCACTCAATATATGTTTGCTCTGGAACCTGAAGTATGCCAACTTTGAACAGAAGCTACATACTAAATATGGGTGGCGTATCACTTATATTACTAGGAACAAATAAGATGACATATGAAGTCAAAGTATTGCAATGGAGCACCATAAAGCACCTAGGTTTGTGGATGAAAATAAAATTTCAACTACAAAAGTAAGAAATATTTTGGTCATATTTTTGGTCCTACTCCCTTAGTATTATAGATCCTCTACCTCTCACAGGGTGTCAGTAGTGTGCAACAGTAGGTTATGAATGGTAATACAGAGCATGGAGAACCAGTTACACATAAACTTCCCACAAGATGTCCTTGCTTTTGATACCCCCCCCCCCCCACCCATTCCACCTGCAGCACAGAGTAGCCTTAGCTGTGGGGTGGGGTGGGGAGGGTCACCTAATGTGGATTTGACTTCAACTTCAACCCCATGCTCTTTCAGGTCTGCAGTGTATCAGTCGAATCAAGGTTGAAGATGTAATACCTTGGGCAATGAAGATATCTGAATCCCATCAGGTTTGCATTGCATTTCACAAGACATCTAAGGTACTGGTTATTATTGAAAGGATTTTTTGACAAATGATACTCCCTCATGCTTTTAAAACCATCATCATAAAAAAAAAAGCCGAGCTGAAGGGCCAAACTTGAGTATCATAATTCCTTAGTCTCCCACTACAGGGCAGCCTTGCTGTTTCTCCACTCCCCATGGCAAAGGGGAAGCAGAAGAAGAACACATATTGTGGACCAAAAGCTTAACCCATATCCATACCTTGATTTGGGTACATAATTGATTCAGAGAGCATCAAAGAGGGGCAGCATAGACCCTACTTTATTAGGAATATTAGTCAATTTTTAGTTTTTGATAATTTCTCTCAGCCTTTATTTATTCTATTTGACTCAAGCCAACATCAATGACAACACACACAAGAGTTTGAAAGCAAATGATTATGTTGTTTGCAGTTCCAAGGAGGAACAAAAGTAAAGATTGCTTTCCAATCATCAGCTATCAATTTTCTTGGTTAGAATCCATCAGTATTGCTCAATTCCAGCACTGCTATCTAGAATGTAACCCCAACACTTGATTCCTGCTTTTTCAGCTAGACTCCTCAATGCTTAGTCTCCGTAGGCCTAGATCCAGTTTTTATTGTGGGGACAGGGTCTTCTCACATGATGGATTTGCATATGTGGAATGAGAATGTCTTCCTGGCATACAGCAATGTCAAATTGTGTCAACAGCAGTACCTGGTATCCATGGCAATCTACGGGTCTCAGCTAGCAGACATGTGCATGCTTCACTTTCCTTTTCACATGTTTAGTATTTTGTCAATGCTGCAATAGTAATCTGGATAGGAGGGGCCTGCCTCACACAATGCAAAACTAATTGTGAATCCAAAAACATCTCAACGATGCCAGTCATGTGATAAAAGAGCACATGATCTGAAAATTGAAAACAAAGTCCACATTGTTCAAATGAGAGCATGGTATATTGCCTCACTAGGCGAGCATAAGGCAGGTCACTGCACAGGCTGACAATGTGTTTTCCAAGTATGATGAACAAATGAATTTGCAATCCAAGTTTTCCTGCATTGCATTTGAAAAGAAGACTGAAGTCTCGGGGAATGTAGTTTTTTTTTATCGTATCGAATTCCAGCATGGAGGTAGTCCCCATATGCATTTCTTGAACTAGGGTACATAATGCTCCAAAACATGGTGGCCCATAAGCAGAAACTATGTAAATGTAGTAAACCCATGTCAGAATATAATGAAGACTTAACATCAGGGCTATATGTCATGTTTAAACGTTTTTTTATACAAACACATCATAACCATGATTAGCATCTCATTTATATGCAATTTAAGATCATTAGACATATAATACCAATAACATGTTATTTTACACCAAGTAACCACACCTTAACAAGAGTTATGACAATAGTAGTAGCACCTAGTGTAGCTGTTTTTGATGAAGAATATAGGATACTGAGGTATTATAAAGTTACTACCATTGTGAACAAGATATAGACAACTGCCAGATGTGTGCTCTTGTGCTGGTGGTGATGACTGGTGGGGGATGAGGGAACTAGACTAGTCAGCAGAAAAAGAAGCATATACATGAGGATGAGAAGGGGCAGAATGAGCTTTACTTGATTAGAAAGGTCAGGCAATCTTAGTTTTTCTCAAACTTTATTAATTCAGTTTGACTTATAAAAGTGAACACCAATGAGAACACAAACACAAAGGTT